>JAQQZS010000037.1:16901328-16913230 GCA_030068045.1 Platyallabes tihoni
CATTTGGCTCCTTGGCAGCCAAAGGAGATAGATCTCCTATTAGGATAATTTGGTCTGGGTTTTCCAGGGTTAAATGATAAAAAAAAAAAAAAAAAAAAAGTCTATAAAATCTTGAATTTCATTTTTGTCTCAATACTTTTGGCCACCACTGTAGGTGTAGCCACCGAGTTGTGCCACAATTAGCCTAATACTTTTTCAAACATTATTATTCATAAATCATATTTTTCCCCCAAGGACTTCAAAATAAGTCACCCAGTGAGGGTAAATACATATTCTAGGCACTGCATCAAACAACTTTCAAGCATGTTCACAAACACACACATTCTGAGTTGTGCTTACTATTATTACTAAGCTCTTTAGTAATACACTCAACCGACACACTCCCTCTAGTGGAAGGATACGTCCCTGTTCCTGTTGTGTAAGCAGAACGTGCTCTACGTGAGCCATTATGGAGCTCTGGACAGCATCCATGTGGCCTGTGAGCCTCTGCCGCAGCTCATCCAGCTCCCTCTGTTGGTTCCTAAGCAGCAACAGCAGCTCCTCCTGTACCTCCATACTCATCTACAGCAAGGACAGAGGAACATGTGAACTGTTCATAACTGAGTTACAATGGGAGTCCGTTGAGTCTTAAAGCCTCAAAGCAGTGCTGTAGAACATGTAGGCAGGCTGGTATTGGTCAAAATCTCACAATCAAGTTTCCAATGTGCGTTTTCTCCCCCGCCCCCCGCCAACTGTATGAGCACAGTCAGGCATCAGATGTAGATATTATTTACAACATAATATGCAATAACCAAATTGCTAGCCCTCAAATCTTTATTTTTTAATGCAAGGGGACAATTAAATTACCTGATTATCCACATGCCTGGACTGTGAGGAATCACTAGCAAAGAAACAAGATGAGGTTAATATATGCAGAAGAAGCTAGACCTAGAAGCAACTCAATCATTAAAACAACTTCATGCTTGGATACAGTGATGCTTTGCTTATAAAATGAGAAAAGAAAAAGACATGCTATTGCGTTATCAATCACCCCTCATCCTTCTTGCTCTTGCGCTTTAGTTTGGGCGAGCCACGTGGTGAGGTCTTCCAGTCCTTCACTGGCAGCCTGTGTGAGGCTCGAGAGCCACAGTTTCCTGAAGATGATGCCAGACTGGCCACCTCATCATCATGGTCACTGTCAATCAGGACAAATGTAGAACATTTGTTTTAAAGAAAGAAAAAAAAAAAACCGTAATGAAAATTATATAAATACTGTAAAAAAAACAAACTTGCTGTATTAAACGTGTGCTGTGGTGCGTACCTCTGTTCCGCACTGGCATCCTGGCTGTCATTCTGTGTTAGGTGGTAGGTCCGTCTATGAAAGGGGGACGACGACAAGTGCATGTCCTTCAAGTCCTCTCTAGAGCTAAAGTACATTCACATCATACATAATTGTGATTAATTTCTTTTTATATGGATGTTGGCATTTCTGAAGCAGTCACATTATCTCATCACCAAAAAAAACGAAAGGCCTAAAATTTACCCCAAAGCAATTTTAGGGATCACCTTGTACTATAGCAACAATAAAGCAGATTGTGATTAGTATTTGAGAGTTCCTCTCACCATTCTCCCAGACCGTTATCTCGCAGGCTGTTCCTTGTTTCACGTGTGATATCAGGTGCTGCAGGCCAGCTGCGGCTGGCACCACTTTCGGAACAAGATGACGCAACCACGTTAACGGCGTTTTCCTGCGACAGCGCCGTTTCCAGCAATGAGGGAGTGCTGCTGAGCCTTTGCTCGCCTTCACCAGAAGCTCCTCCACTCAGTTCCAGTGGTGAGAGCAGGTGCAGTGCTGAGGCTGCTGACGCCATGCTATCCTGAAGGCCTTGGAGTGGGTCACGAGCCTCAGACAAGCCCCTTGACAACGTCTCAGAGGCAATCTCAGGGATGATGTCCTGCGACATGGCCGTGGAGGCCGAAGAGATCACATCAGGGGAGCGAGCTCTAGTGGGGGATGTCTGGGGCAGCAGCACAGGTTCCATGGCCTGGAGGTCCAGAGACATGGAGGGGTTTGAAGAGGGCAGCATCTGCAGACAAAAGAGCGGGTGGGAAGGGGAAGTACAGTGTGACTGGAGAAGGCCACCTCACACAGCTGAGAGACCTCATGCAAAGTTGAAGAATACATAAACTCAGCAAAGCTCATCTGTAAACTACTGTACAATCATTTCATACTTACTACACACAAAACATGAGTCCATCAGTTACATGTAGAATGTATGATTCTTGTATTTCTGTAGATGATTGGGTGTGAATTAAGTACCTGGATGTTGTCGCCCAGGCCTGATATGAGGATTGAACTGGCTCTTGGGCTGCTAGCACTGGCACTGAGGTTCAAGCTACTGCTGGCTGCATCTGTGCACAACTTAGGGCTCTGGGCGAGGTCCTCCGCAGCCCTGAAAAAGCAACAAAAGCACAGAGCTAAATATTAACTCAGAGTAATAGGATGAAAAGAGAAATCTGACACACATATTAGCTCTGAGGCTCCTCCGCCGATGTACTCAACCTACAGAGCACAACTAGCTTGATTAAACTGACTGAAAACCAAGGTGCAATATTTTATCATGGGAGTTGTACTGCGTTGTCTGTGAGGGGTGTAAAGTAAACTGTATTGAACGCATCATGTTGTCAAAACATGCCAAAAAATCCTAATCCATGCAAATTATTAAATATTAAAGTTCTTTAAAAGATCTTTAACATATTAATTACACCCATTTTTACCAACTATCAGTTGAGCGATACAGAAACACATGTAACAAGTACATGGAGGGGTGAAATTAGAGGATCAGATCTTTAGGGTGGCTCAGTCTCTAATGAGAATGTAACATGTATAGTGTCTTGCTATTAATATAATTATCATAATCATATATTTATTATTTTAATATATTTCTACAGTCATCTTGATTAACCCCAATATTAGTATAACTAATAAGTAATGAGTTTCGTGCCAGTCTTTTTAAGAAAAAGAAATATAATTATTGAACCATTTTATTGTTATATTTTGTTGTGCATAATAATAGATGATTCACAATGATCATTCTCAGATTTCAAAGTCATACACCAATTTTACTGCTGAGACTTGGGAAATACTATCTAGCAAAAGAAGTCTATGAAATTGATCTTAAACTGGTTTGCCAACAGGCACAATATCTATCATTTAGTGTACAAAGGTTACAGGATTAGGCGTTATATGCAATGTACTGATTCAAATTTGTTGGTTGGTTGCAAAACACTACACCTACACTACAATGTAGCTGTTATAAAGGTTTAGGTACAAATTACTATCTATCAACTTAACGTTAAGGAGAACCAACACTATATACACACATTAAATCAGAACTGATCATTAGCAAACTATGCCTATATCAGCTATTACTTTCTCAAGTTTTTTCTTTTTTCTCTCTCAACCTGTGCTTTTGAGAAAGTTAAACAGTCATGCAACTTCTGTCTTTCATCCATTGCTCCAAATGAACTAGAGTGGTAGGAAAATAATCTCACCAGCTTTAACCTGAACCATCCAATAACTTCTCCTTCTGCAATTCTTCTCACTGGCATGCGGACTATTAGCGTTATATAAACTACGCAGTCACCTGCTATATATCAGAGTGTAATGTCACACCATAGAGAACACTGGACATTAAACCATTAGCTAAAGCTGTTATTTTCTAAGCAGACTGAACTGTAACAAATGAGGGCTAAAACAGTTTAAAAAATAATGATGCATTATTATCATTGCCTTTAGGGGTGCTAAGATTAAATTTAGGGGTGCTTGTACACCCGTAAAAAGGTTCTAAAATCCCCTATGTATACATGTAGCATTCTTGAGTAACAGGATACTTTGTTGGCACAACCATGCCTTAATTATTTATCCTCTATATAATATTGCTGTTTTTAAAACCTTCTGCTAGTTTTATGGCTTAAAGTGGAGTTAAAACATAATTAAGCCTTTGGGAACTCTATAATTAGCATTAATTTGCTTCAGCTGTGAATATATAAACACCAACCATGTTTTATGTGAGTTGCAATCACGGTTTAGACCAAGAAGCTTTTACAAAGGAGAAGAAATTATTCATTGCACCTGAAGGGCACTGGGTACAAGACGATTTCCTAAAAAATTAGCACTCTAAGTGACACCACTGGGAGCATCATAAGGAAGTTTAAAAGTTAGCTAGTTGCATCAAGAGCCTTTAGCAACCTAATCAGGTCAACTAAGCAAATATGTTGCATTACTGCAAAACACCTACATGATAACCTGGTGAAGGACACGGTAACTTTTTCAAGTTTGTTTCTTTACTAAAAAGACAATGAACAACCAAGACATACTCCACTCTTAACCACAAAGAATATGGTTGGCTAGAATATGCCAGAATGCATAGGCCTGCAAAGATTTGCGAGACAGGTTGGTGGGATTTAATGAAGGTGGTTGCAGCATGGATGCCATGAATAGGCAATAAACTGAAGGCTTTTGCACTTGAACAGGCAAAGATTCCAACAGAGATAATACTTAGTGGCAGTTATAAAGGTAAAAAGGAGTGCTTCACAAAGTACTAAATTTGTAGGCTCAATAATATTGGACATGCACATACAGGGTTTGGACAATGAAACTAAAACACTGGCCAATTTAGTGTTGGAGGTTTCATGGCTAAATTTGACCAGCCTGGTGGCCAATCTTCATTGATTGCACATTCCACCAGTAAGAGCAGAGTGTGAATTAGCAGAGTAATAGCACAGTTTTGCTTATAATATTGTAATGCACACAACATTATGCGTGACATATCAGAGTTCAAAAAAGGACAAATTGTTGGTGAGTGTCTCGCTGGCGAGTCTGTCACCAAGACAGTAAGTCTTTGTGATGTATCAAGAGCCACGGTATCCAGGGTAATGTCATCATACCACCAAAAAGGACGAACCACATCCAACATCCAATGTCTGAAAGGGATGTCCGGGTGCTAACCCGGATTGTATCCAAAAAACATAAAACCACAGCTGCCCAACTCACTGCAGAATTAAGCGTGCACCTCACCAAAACTGTTCGTCGGGAGCTCAACAGGGTCAATGTACATGGCCAGGCTGCTATAGCCAAACCTTTGGTCACTCGTGCCAATGCCAAACATCGGTTTCAATCGTGCCAGCAGTGAAAATCTTGGGCTGTTTAAGTTCAAGTCAAGTCTATTTACTGTATGTTCTCTAAATAATCTAAATGTGCATCAATATATATTTTTGTTGTATAATGTGCTTTTTGTTTTGTATACTTTCTTAAACCTCAGTTTACCACACTAACATCTTTTGGGGTTATGGGGTTGAATATTTCCAATAGCAACTGTGTATGGCAAATGAAATTATTCTGAAAAAAGGTGACTGAACACAAAACTATATGCTCTCAGCAGGGTCACATTACCGGGCTGCATCTAGCAAAAACAACAACTAAGGAGATTTAAAATGACAGGAACTGGGTTAAAAACCCTTCAACATGTTATCAAAACTCTGTGGAAGAAATGACATCAGAAAAAAAAAATCATGAAACACTTAACTGGTAAAGTTACACGGTAAAAATCAAGAGTAGAAATCATAGCTATGTTTATTAGGGAATTAGAAATTAGAGATTTTGGTGAATTACAGAACAGTGCTTGAATTAGAGTACCAGAAAAAGTCTTCTAACTAAATGTTTTGTTTTTTTTTTTTGCCTTGTGATTTATTTTCTACATTCTAGAACAATACTGGAGATTTTAAAACCATGAAATAACAAATATGGTCATGGGTAACTCAGATTTGAGCCTTTATGAAGGCTTTACAGAATGTGAGAAGCAGACATATCTCAATATCAACTGATCAAAGGAGATTATTGTATATTTTAAATGGCGTCAGCATTGTTTTACAATGTAGAAGGAAATAAAATTCAGGAAAGATCACTAAATAAGAAGGCATGTCCAAACTTTTGACTGGTACTTAAATGAAAACAAATATTGTCTATATATTTTTTAAAAATCACTATATCAGATTGTCTGCGCTCTAAAGGGCAGCAACAGAACCTAAGAACTGATGTTTTGCTTTCCAAACTGAGCAGATCTCAGCTGACATTTGTGATGTCTTTCTTCCTTGTGCATATTAAATTATGTAGAAAATTAGCATTAGCAGCCTTGGTCACTAACCTTGGACCACTGTCTGAGCTGCTCATGGCCGTTATTATAGTCAAACTGCTAGCACTGCTGCCAGGGGAGGCTGGTACCTGAAGAGGAAGACATAATGTGATTACACTTAAATAACAAAGATGTTTACTTGTTTAAACGTACATTTCAGCAACAGGAACAATTGTTCTCAACTCAATAATTAAAAAAAAAAATTGCAATAAAAATCCCAATTTTTAGAGAATGAGAAGCTCACAGATGCGCTGGGCGTCATGAAGGCATCCGGGGTCATGAGTTTGGGCATGGTTGAGCCAGAGGGGCTCAGGAAGTCAGCTGGAGCTGGGAGAGATGGGATCTTACACAGGTCAGTCTGGGAACCACTTGCTCCAGATTCCTTATCCGAGCTCAACACCTCCATGCTCAGTTCATTTAAAGCATCTGCAAAACCTGGAGCACATGAACACAAAAGTCAGCGCACATGTCCCAGCCATCGGAATTAATTAAGAAACTCATGACACTGAGCTCCCCTAAGCTCAGGTTTTAAGAGAGATTAATGGTTAAATCCAGGAGAAAAGTAATAGAATGTTCATTAACCTGTAGTTATGCCAAAGCCATCCTGGGAGTCAGAGCAACCAGGCATAAACAGGGAGGCAGCAGGACCTTGGTTGGGCTGGAACCAGATCTGCACATCCTGAAGGGACCTGTGGGATGAAAACCAGGCAGAATGCAGTGAATAATTCATAACCTGACATGCAATTAATATCCTTGAATTCACACTAATGCCCTGGGCTGTACAGACTAATGAATATTGTGCAGAATGCAAGGGCCCAGAACTAAATATTAGTTTCATGCAATTTCTGTAGAAATACTGAGCAATCTGTTCAGCTTACTTTGTATGCACACAGTAAAGCTTGATCTGGATTCCTGATTTTGACTCCAAAGTTCCATGGTTTCCATCTGTTAGGAACAAAAACTAATGAGTGATAAGGTACGTGCTTAAAAACCAAAAAAAAAAAAAATGCAGCATCAAATACTATGTAATAAGAGTTTTCCCCCCAGAGACTATGCAAAGATGAGCAAAAACTATTATTGCTAAATGGAATCTATCTACCGAAAAGATTCTAAGATAGCAAAAAAAAATAGATAAACAAGCTGCATTAACAAGCAATGAGAGGAGCTAACCAGTGGTCATGCTTTCACTCTCTTCATCTGGAGGAAGGACTTCTGTGTGGCGCAAACGAGCACGACTGACATCCTGGACACCAAAGCTCAGAACCGGGTGTGTGAGCAAAAACTCAGACACAGCCCTAAAGCTGGCATGGCCCTTCTCCTGATCTTGGAGAAGCTCCATCACATACAGAACCTGTCACACAACATACACAGTCAGAGGGCTGATCTAGTTTTTATTTTATCATCATTCTAGGTTAAAACAATAATTTATAATATTATATAAATTAATAATAACGTAATAATTTTAAACAGATGTTCTAATTAAAATGTTAAATGTCAAATTAAATGTTTTTTTTTTCTATCATTTAATTGCTTTTTTTTTTTTGAAGATATTCTTAAGCTTGTGTTTTTTTCCAGATAGCCATTAAGAAATTTTCAGCTAAAAAATGTAAAGTGTATAGACTTTTGTGGAAACCATGTAGTTTTGAGCTACTCACATATTTACATTGCTATAATTAGAGTTAAGAGGGCTTTTAACAGCATTTCATGAATGCATACAGTAGAAAGATTACAGCCAATGTCTACATCAATATTTAATTCTACTACTTTACTATTTATTTACTTAGCTCAGTACAAGTATTTCAGGCTGTTTGTGAGCTGACATGTTTTTGCAGGAATGTGTGAATAACCGAAAAATTCTGAAAGTCAGACCTTCCTCTGCACATCTGTTAAGATGAGGCACTCAGCAGACAGATCCATACTTGCTTTCAGACTTGGCAGAACACTCAAGTTCACTGGGTCAGGATTAAACCTGTAATACACCATAATAGAGCTACATGAGAATACTCATGAGAATATTTTTTTCCCATGAAAAAAAAAGTGCGTCTTTTTAGTAACTGCCTAGTTTTAAATAAATAAATAAATAAATTAAAAAACAACAACTAATGTTTACGCATTTGGTTTGAAGCATGTGTGTATTATACATATAACACAAGGAAATACACACTTGAGAGTCTGTAGACAGGTCCATGATACTGTGCACCACATCTTCAGTTCCTGGTTCTGATCTGCTCCCGTGATTAAGAATCGCCAGAATGGCACTCTGAAAAGGACAAAAGAGGAAAAATTCGGCAGTTGAAAACTCTGAGGATAACTCGTGCATTAATAACAATCATAATCGCTGCTTACACATTTCACAGAGAAAATAATTCTCAGGATTATGCTTTATTCAGGATTTACAGGTTCTCCCAACGAAAAGATTTTATGGTCACTCACTCTGGGTCCTGCTTCTTATGGTTGTCACAAAAGAGGAGGCAGGAAAGAGGTCGTCCATTATGTGGCTGCCACTCATGAAGACATCTGCAGGTTAAAACAGTTTACTGAAAATCGCAAGAGACTCAGAAGTACACTAATGTTATAAAACACAAATTTGGGGGAAAGCATAGAATAGAATAAAATAAAATGTGCCAAATATAAAAATGTAAATATAAAAAACTATATGTATATAAATGTACAGACATTTTACAGTATGCACAATTGTGTAAGGAGATAGTATGTCCTGAGAAGACATTTTGTGCAAAAATTGTGCATACTGTGAATACAATTAACTAATTAAGGTAACTGGCATATCAAGTCAAAACCCTTACACAAAAAAAGCTTAAGAACTAACAGAGGTACTGTTTAAGTCTACCTTGGTTGGTCTTGCCCTTCAATGTAGATCTGCCAGAATTTGACATAACCATCGTGACTGGCTGTGGCGAGGACAGTGCCGTCTGGAGACAGAGCTCCCTCACTGATACGCTGGACAAAGCAGAGCAAGAACAGCATGACTATGACATGCAAGTCCTCGTAACACAGCTTGTGGGCAGCCGTCTGAATTTGCACATTGACGTATTTCGTTTTGAAGCAGCACATCAGTGTGACCGCATCTTAGAGTGTCTGACTGATTTACACCACGATACACCACACTCCGAGCTGGGTTTAAACAAACTTTTCCAATATTAGCGAAATAGCTAAATATGGAAAACACCTAAGAAGGGTTAAAGAGAGCCTTACATATGTAGAGAATTTCGCACTGGTGAATTAAATCATACCTATTGACTTTACCAAGGCGGTCCTAAATGATAAGGATCTGCAACATACACATTTATAGAGAGGTCTGGTAATGCTCCAAGAAGTGACAGACTATACAGAAATATCTCCAAAATAATTTTTTGTATTTTTATATGCAATTATACTGGTGACAATAACACAGAGAGACAAATACAAGAAGGTTTGAAACACCGATTCTGATTTCAGTAACACGAGCTTCTGAATGTTTAATTAACGGCATGTTTCAATTTGTATGCAAATTTTTTGTCACTTTTAATTACGAGGTGTTCCCACCAGACTCTGTATGATTTGACAGGTCTAAAGCATCCACCACAAAAACTTTGAAGTTTTATATTAATATAGTAATAATAAATCAGGAACAAAATGATGGGAATAAAATCAACAAATTGGCTGGTTGATGTTCTCCCCTGTGTCACTGTGTCCCTGATCTTGATTCAATTGAATAAAAGTTTTATGAGTGTAGTTATAGATATCAAGTAGGCAATTTAAACTCATTTAATTAGAATTTTTTTTTTTTAATGGGAAGGGTGACATTTGTAAAGAATTGCCCATCACTAAACTTCTATTCGTAATGTAACGTGTTTTTAGGCTCCTGCCATTTAACCAAAAATTGCCTTTGCTTTGTTTGAGGTGTAGTGAGGTTTCTACATTGTTTGTTTTTAGATTACGAGTATGGATTAGCCCTACACTAACTGCATGTCACAGCAGTCATTTCACAGCAGATAAATTAAATTAATACTAAAGATAGTTTGACTAAGTCAAACAACATTTCACTGAGTCATGTCTTTAGTGTACATTGTGAATTCTGCAATTGCAGCATCAGGTTCTGAACAGCTGATCTGTTCTGGGGTAGAACACTGATGAGAGGATTACGGCTTACCGCTGTGTGTCCTTTAATGGCGATGAAGCCCTCTTTAATCTCTGTAGCGTCTACAGGCCATGTGGCGTTGCTTGAACGCAGGATTTCAAGGTCCCAAACCTCAGCCTACAGGCAGAGCAGAAGAGAGGACGAAACAGTGCACAAATGAAAACAAAAAACAAAAAAACATGGATTTTAAATTAAAGTTTATGATAAGGTATGATACCCACCCTATCTTCATGCAGCAATGCCAGTGTCTGGCAGCCATCCTCTGGGTTCTCATCACTGTCCTCAGGAATGAAGGGGCACCAGATGAGCCTGCGGTTGGAGTTCAGCGGTGTGTCTTCAGGTCTCCGGATGTGTACAATCATTTCTTCTCTAATAGACAAGGTTATGGGATAACAACAGTAACAGGGCGTTTCCTAAATTACACACATACATGACATCGTGCTATTACTGATGTACGCCGTACAATTTGTGAGCTGACTGCTGCAGGCTTGACTTTATATGGATATGAATTGACTTTGATTCTATGTGAACTCTTAAAGGTAAAGTCAAAGGGTTTAGTTTATCTAAAAGCTACTACTTCTACTGCTACTACCACTGTTAGAGCAGGATACTGTATTTTGCTGTTCTGGCTGGTGAGCTGCCAAATGAACATGTTGCCGACTTCATCCACACAACCCAGCAAGGTAGAGTCGAGATGAGCAAAGGCCAGGTCTGTAACAGCCCCGGTGAAACCCTTCAGCAGCGTACGTTCTGTCGAGCCCAACCGCAGGACCCGTATCATATACTGATTATTGGCACCTAGGAACAGATAAGTGCAATTCCAAATCACTTAGATGGCGCAAAATAGAACAAGACAATATCAGATACTAAACATCTTTGTTTGATCAATTGTGTTTAAGTTGGAAAATTCTATTTTCCACAAAACCATATATTTTATAAACACTCACTCTCACTCATTGTCTATACCACTTTATCCTGTATTTAGGGTCACGGGGGGCCTGGAGCCTACACCAGGACACCTAGGGCACAAAGCGAGGTACGCCCTGGACAGGATGCCAATCCATCGCAGGGCAAACACACACACACTCACACTATAGGCAATTTGGGAATGCCAATTAGCCTAATCTGCATGTGGGAAGAAACCGGAGTATCTGGAGGAACATGCAAACTCCATGCCCACAGAGACGGGAATCGAGCCTGGCCGGGAATCGAACCCAGACCCTGCAGGTGCAAGGCGACAGTGCTAACCACTACAGCACAAAGTACAGAATTATTGAACATATACCTTGTTGAAAATCCCCCCCAGAAAAACTCTTAAAATGAAAAACATTCATAAATATGAGAGTTGATATACAGTAAGTGCATAAAGTCACAGATCAAGCACAAAGTAACAAAGTTAGAAAGATTTCGGTAAAGCTAGCACGACTGCCAGACATAGTGTTTTGAGTCAGGCATAGTGTATTTTCCGATACTGTTGTACAGTAGGTACTAGGAATGGGCATTTTTGTTCATATTTAATTGGGGGTGGAGTTTAAGCAAGGGGCGGGGCGTTTGCGTCACAGTATACAGTAAACATTTTAAAAGAAATAAC
>JAQQZS010000037.1:16932990-16946253 GCA_030068045.1 Platyallabes tihoni
CTTTAAACTTTTAATATATTGTTCAATTTTAAGCATTAAATTTTTTGTTCAATAAAAATGTATTCTTGAGTCATCCATCATTTTGTGGCTTTTGTAAAGTATCGGTTCAGGCACCGTTTTGGCACCGGTACCGAAAAAAACCCAAACGATACCCAACCCTACTTCTGAACAGGGATTTTAAAATAGAGTTCGTCATTTTCTTTATTGTAATTGTGCCATTCTGTTATGCCTGATGTATGAACTGGAGTCCTATAATAAATAAATATATATACATTTCCCCCTCTAATATCCATTTACTCTATATCCGTTTGTTTTGGTAATAGGAACTTCACAGGGACAGATGCACAAAAGATCTTCACATGTTCGGGATCCTCCCAGAAGCAAGTGGGTGTGTGTGTGTGTGTGTGTGTGTGTGTAAATATAGAAGGAATGTGACTAACTTTTTTCCTTCCTTCTTTGCAATGAATAATTGAACACTCATGCTGTTACTCTCAGATCATCAGGTCAGAACTGAACACCAGGGCTTTTCCGCAGCTCCTGTATGAACAGCAGCAGTGACCTAATCAGATTTTACTGCGCGGTAACCATACTTTATTCATAACAATCTGATACACACCCTGCTCAGGCATTTACACCCCCGTGTGTTTAGGTGGCGTTAGAGCGCCACATGTCCACCTTCATAGTTTCCAAAAGGGGCGATTTGGCTCCTAACGACGTCTAAAACTTTCCCCTGAGCGAGGTCACGGGACGTTAGTTGAACCGGTTTAATGTAAAACTGCCTCATCATTTTGGCGGCATGATTGCGGTAGGAGGCTCTGTTTCAGCGGGCGGGAAAAACAAAAACAAACCCTGAGCAATTACATTCATTAAAGATATCTACACAGGCCGGTGTAAATAAGCAAAGTTCAACTGTGAGGGGGAAAAAAACTGGTGAGGGGTTTCAGCTCGCCTTCCCATGCTCTCAGACCAGCTAGCCTGCTAAGATGAGCGGGATAAAATAATGGCCCAGGTTCTAAACTCTAGCAAAATCAGAGATGTGGTACAAAGCAGGTAGAGTTGAGCGATTTAGTAGAAAAAGAAGAAAAAAAAATCTTTGATTTCAGAATTGTAAAACTTAAAGTACCTCAACTAACTAGTACAGCTAAGTTATGACACGAGCACGCTGTGCAGCTAGCAATAACGTTAGCTAGCCATGTAGCTAGGCGACTGTTGATTCATTGGGCTCGCACTAACCTCGCTAGCCGTCAATAGTGCAATCATAACGGCTCGCGCAGACATGTAGCCCGAGGTGGCCTTCGCTCTATAGGGACATGGAGCTCAAATCACGTTCCTTTCTAAAAATACTCAGTCACTCGAGCTGCCTGCCGGACTTTCATCAGCAGGCACCGGCGCGGCCCATTAACACTACCGTCGCACAGCATAGGCGTGTCCTGCATGCTAGCTGTCTCACGGCAACCCGCCATACCGGACAGGATAACTCTCCCCCCCCAGTAACGTGTCCGCATGTATTCTGTGTAAATGTTATGTTTTTGAGTGATGATCCAGCACACACCCCCATCAGCCGGTACGGGATATTTTAAATCTAACAGCTTACCTCCGCGAGCCCTAACCGTAGCTATCCTCGGGACCAGTTATGGCGAACACAGCGCGCGGTAGAGAAGTTGAGCAGCCTGCTTGTTTGCGCATGCGCAGTAGCCACGCTAATTTGAATGTAGGGAAATGAAGTTTTTGGGATAGTTTAGGCCGCTGAAGTGCACCTCTAGTGGGTCTTGCGTGGGGAAAAAAAAGATGATGTGATATTTAACTATAGTTTAAAAGAAAAAAATATATTTCCAAAAAGTCAAACATGACCCACGCATATATTCTGCAATGAATTAATACAAAAATGTATAGATATTATGGGGTATTGATGACTCAGTGTTAGGTTGCCCAGGGCCTGGCTCAATACACTCCCAATGCCCAAACCACAGTCACTGGATGCAGTGCTGGTCCCAACCCTGGATAAAATGGTAGGGTTGTATCAGGAAAGATATCCGATGTAAAACCTGTGTCAGCTGCTGTGGCGACCCCTCAATGGGAGCAGCCAAAAACAAATATTTGTTTGTCTTTTTATATATATATATATATATATATATAGTTGCAGAATGGTACAGAATGCTGCCTCTCAGTAGGCAGCATCATCATCAAGTCTTATGTCACATTGTGAGGCTATAATATATATTAATTTGATTACCAGATCATCATTATGTGAATGTACGTGGGTGGAGCCACACATAACCTCTAGTAACAATATAAAACAAACAGCAAATTTGTCACAAAACTTTGATGTCAAATGTAGTGTTTTCATGAAGACTGGACTGGAAAGTTGGCTTTAAAGGATAGGGAAGCTGAGAAGAGAGAAAGGGGGAGAGTGATCTGTAGGTGGCAGTGATGCAACCTACAGAACTCCAACTAGATGCTGAAAATGTGTGGAAGTACTGGATAAAGCAGACAAAGTGTTCAAGACAAGATCAGGGAAGGATGCATTAGACTTTTTTAATGAAGGCTGGTCTGGAAAATCAGCTTTAAGGGGATTCCAACCACCGCTAAACAACGAAAAATAAGAATATATTTGATTAATAGATTTGATTAATAGATCATCATTAGATGAATGTACGCGGCCAGAGCCCCAGATGAACCTCTAGTAACATTATAAAACAACAGCAAAATTGACACAAAACTGAATGTGTTGAATTACCTTAAAGCCTAGTCTCCAGATCTGATTTGTTCAATGCGATTAAGCTTTTGGCAGTATGAACACATTTTTGCCTCTCCAAAAAAAGCCTTTAGGCACAGGTAAAACATTTGTTCACATTTCTTTAATTTACTCAACATAAATATATGAACATATTAATTTTATATGAAATTCTAAAGACATTTGCACAGTACTGTATGTTAATGAAATAAATCTGAGGGGGTAGTAGAATTGATTTTATGGTTCAGTGGTCTCTGGAAGCCAAAAGATTGAGAATCCATGCGATAGATCAATAATTCCCAACCCTGGTCCAGGAGGACCCTTGTCCTACAAATTTTAGTATAATCTCTGCTCCTAGCACACCTGAATTAAGTAATAAGCTAAATACTGTAGCAGCCTTTTCTTAATAGAAGTAGATGTAGAAATAGGGGGATACACTCAACTGAAACATATACCTTCACTTTCCACTTGTATTAATTAGTAATTAAATATCAGCAGCACAATTTATAAAATTATGTAGATACAGGTTCAAAATTTTAATGAATGTTTATATTAAATAATAGAATGGGGAAAATATGACCGCTGTCACACAGACAGTGACATGCCTGTTGGTTTGAGTATTTCAGAACCTGTTGGTTTGAGTATCCCAGATCTCCTGGGATTGTCACACACAGCATTGTCTGGAGTTTAGACAGAATGGTGCAAATAACATTACCTAGGCAACAGTTCTGTGGGTGGAAATGCCTTGTTGACGAGAGAGGTCAGAGGAAAATGGTCGGAATGCTTTGAGTTGCCAGGAAGCATACAGTAATCCCCTTTACAGCTGTGGTGTATTGAAAAGCATCTCAGCATGCACAGAACATTGAAGGTGGATGGGCAACAATAGCCTACTGGGGGTTGCATGGCATGGATACTTGGATAACTACATGAATGTGCAGGTGCAAGTGTTGCTATATCTATGAACATTGTTATTTCCCAGCACATAAGAAAACTTAGCCACGGTGACCAAAGATCAGGGGAGCAAAGCTTTATGAACATGTGCAGGAATCATTCAAATTACATACCTAACCTAAATTGTTACCTGATAAATCTCAGAAAATGTTGAAAACTAGATCTTGAATTTATGTTTTTAATTTATTTGAAAATACAATGTTATCCCGTACAGTATATTTCCTTAATTAGTTTTAAATATAAGATTCCTTTTATACATGTGAAATGTGTGTAGATGAATTATTCTGACTGAGGCATTAGTCCTGCCCTGTTTACATTAGTTGCAGAAAGACGCTGTAACGCAACCTCAGTGTCCAGAAGTGCTATGTGTCCATGCAGCTCTTTAGTTTGAAATGCTGTGCTCAAATAACTCGACAGAGTCTCAGAGTCCAGTCTCGGATCGATTGTGTTGAAAACAGCTCTTAAATCCTCCACTCCCACTTCCCTATAACAATAATATTTAAGCTTTAAACTTGAATGCCTAATTGCTTTATTCAGTCTAATTATTTAAAAAACAACATCAATTAATATTGACATAGAGCTACATGGACTCACCCCTTGTCTCTCAGTTGCTCCCTCAGCTGGCTGATATACTGTTGCCTCTCAGCCATAGTCTGCTTTTTTACAAGACCCAGGAAATCACTTTGCTTTCCATCTGTGTCCTGAAGTAAAACAAATATTAGATTTGTCTCATTTTGTGTTGCTCAGAATAAGTCATGCAGCTCAAAAACTGTACTCCAACAGTAAGTAGACATGAGAGTTTTGTGAATGGTGAGGAAACAGAAAGCTTTTGTTGTTGTTGTTTTACAGTTTGATGACAGTTCACCTCGATGTACAGCCTTTGATATGCAATGCTTCCTCCGTTGGTCTGCAGTTCTGACTGAGCAGCTAGCACCAGTTCCTCTATTTCCTGATCTCCTTTCAGGGGGAAAGCAATCCTCAGAGCCTCACTGCAAGCCGGTATTAAAAAACAGCTGCTGGTTTAGTATATGATTTATATTTATTAAAACACTCTGTGACAAGGTTACTTCACAAAGGGACCAAAAGTGATTCATAGCTTGTACACAAGCACAGTTTGACAATTCTTAGGCTTTATCAGTAGGTGCAAAATGCAGGACGTACTGGTTCAGGTTAGGAGAATTAGTTCGTGACCCGAACCAAACTCCTTTGCTGCTGAGATTCCTAGCTCATTCATTTTTGGTTCAATCAGAAAATGAGACAAAACATGTTGTACGGCTCGAAAACTTCTACTAGGTTGGAAAACATCATGTTGATTTAACATAGTCCCTGCAAAACTGGTTCTTTACTCTATTGGTTTATAATTATTGATTTCAAATTCAAATCAAATTCAAATTTTATTTGTCACATACAGTCATACACAGTACGAAATGCAGTGAAATGCTTATTTCTGTAGAGCTTCTAATATTTGAACGGTCACTTATACAAAATGGGCTTAAAACAAATAGGCCATGGACCCACAGTGTTCAGAAACAAAAGTTCTGATCTTCTCTCTCTTCTCTCAGATCTAGGAAGCTCTGTTGTTCAAAACATGTCAATGGAGGGGCCTCCGAGTGGCGCAGTGGTAAAGTGCTCGCCCTATCATCCGGTGATCGCGAGTTCGAACCCCGGGTATGATGCTGTAACCTCTCACAGCCGGAGGCCTAGAGAGAGCTGAATGGCCAAGCTCTCTCACAGGGAAGGGACGAGAGTTACTTCGGGCTCCCACATTATTGACGGCTCTACAGCCAATTAGCGGCCTCTGTGAGCTCACGCAAGCAGAGGGAGCGGATAGCGCTGACCTCCGAGTGTGTTATACTGCCCCCAATGGTGCGTGAGCAAGCAGTTCGAAAAGATGCGGTCGGTGGGAGCCCCCTAGTGACGGGGAGGAATTGGATACGACTAAATTCTGGGAGAAAATCGGGGAAAAATCCCAAAAAAAGAAGAAGAAAAAAAAAACATGTCAATGGAGGCCAATGGTTGTATTTATTCACATTTTTACAACTTTGGTAGGACTTCCGGTCAACATTCATACACACATTCACACACTACAGGCAATTTGGAAATGCCAGTAAGCCCAATCTGCATGTTTTAAAGTTAATAATTTACATTTATTTTACAGTTAAAGGGGTTCCAAGATACAAACGATTTGAGAAACACTTTTATAGAAGAACTATATATTTTGTTTTTAATTTGCATTGCAGCACTGCAAACAAAAAGTGCTTGTTCTAATGCAACCCTTACCTGAATTGGGGTGCACTCAACAATCCATTCTCAGTGCTGTCACACTGTATGAGCACTTTGAGTAGACAAGACTGTACATCAGTCTGGCCATGATACACACTTTCATCCACCTGCCACATAACATCACTCCATGTTCATCACTCAGTCAGCACTACCATAACATTTTAATTAATTCATTGGTTTATTCGACATGGGCATTAGTGGCTCAGCAGTAGGCTTCACACTGGATGCAGCGCATTTTTAGTGCCAGGTGCAAGCCTGGCTAGAATGGTAGGGTTGCGTCAGAAAGGCATCCAGTGTAAAACTTGTGGCAAGTTTGCGTGTGGATCAGACGGTCTGCTGAGCCACTGTGCCCCACATTTTCATTTACCATTTTTGAGAGCAACCAAAAGCACCAACCTTGCCTTGGAGAATGTCATAGAAGAGACTAATAAAGTCATCTTCTAGATATCGCTTGACGCCATCAAGCAGGCTGTAAGCCCACTGTCCTGCCCTCTCACCATGGTGCTTTAACATATACTGGTGCAGAAACTCATTTAGATCGCTACTTTCATCCATCTGTGTTTGTAAAACCCAAAATCAACACATACATAGATACCTTACTTTATGAATAATGTTTTTATATCCACAGGCACTGAACTGATGGATCCTACCTTCTCATTCTCGGATGCTTTCTCTCTCCATATGTCCTTTAGAACTCTAATAACATCAGTCTTTTTCAATCTGAGGTTCTTCAGTTGCCCCTCATATCGCAGGTAGATGGGAACATCACTGGAAGTACCCTGGGGGGAGATTTTCATGTAGCGCATTTTAACCAGCCATGAAAAGTATATATTTGAAAAAGTAATACAAGATACAGGAAATTCTTATATGATGGGCTTCTCACCAGTCCAGTAAAGAATTCTTTCTGCTCCAGCCCAATGCTGTTTAACTCATTCAGCAATATCTCGAGTCTCTTTTGACTTGAACGGTCCTCAAAGAGCTCAGAACAACGATTTCTGCTACCAAATACGTCTTTCATGCAAAAAACAATATTATTTAATTTGTTCATTGGCTGCTTATTTTAAAGATCACTCTCACAAATCCTTAGTTATCTATCTACATAATATGGTATCCCATCACACATGTGGAACTTCCCCAAACTGCTACGAAAAAATTAAGAAGCACACATGTACAGTATATAGACTGTCCCTGTATGATAGAGAATTAAGATTCCCATTCCCCATAAGTTGAATAGTCCCCTTCATTGTCACTAAAGAGCACAGGCCTGTTCCAACATGACAATTCTCTTGTGTACAAAATGAGGTCCATGAAGACATGGTTTGCCAAGATTGGACTGGAAGAATTCAAGTAGCCTGCTGTAGGGATGAACAGGAACACAGAGTACATGCCAAGACTCCTCACTTAATGTCAATTCCTGACCTTACTAACAGTCTTTCAACTGAGCAGACGAATCCCCACAGCCAAGCTCTCCCTCAATCTCACTAGGCACGAGGAGAACATGCAAAAAGACCCAAGGTGGGACAGCCACGTTCCGTACTAGTGAAATGCCTTCCCCGAAGAGTAAAGCGTGTTATAACAGTAAAGGGGGCTAAAGCTGCAATGGGATGTTCATTAAGCATCTACGAGTTGGTGTTACAAAGTTTCTCCTTCAATCAGGTGAACAGTATAGAAGATCCCTATACCTGCACACTGCTCCCACCGTGGTCTAGGAGTTAAAGCTGTTCTGTCCAGGCTCTCTCTCTGTGTACTGATCTGCTGATGTAAATTTAGCAATGTGTCATATTCCATCTTCATTTGATTGAAGTCAGACTGTAAGGTCTCCAGCTGAAAAAAAGAAAAACTGGGTCTCAAATAAATCTAGATAACATGGCAGTATGATTAATTTCACTGTATATAAATGGTATTAAACATAATTCAAATTATTGTACAGTCAGTTCATAATCACTTTAACAAGCAAGTGGTAGGACATTAATATCTTTCTAATCTGATTTACATTTTACACAGTTTAATGTATACAAAGCAAAACCAAATATTTCAATATTTTGTATATTTTTTTTAAATATATAGTGTAAAGTAAATTTGTTTGTAGGGTTGAGATTTAGTCAGGCTTTTGTCTGTTCACTTAATATAACCAGAATAACAAAGTAGTTATACATTTTGATTTGATAAAATATGAGCCTCCTATGAGAGCTTTATACCTTTATGAGGGTTTCCTGGTACATACGTTCTAAGTTCTCCCAGTCTCTACGGGGAACCACATCTCCATATTCTGCATGCAAGTGATTGAGCTCCATCTGGGCCTTGTTTAGATCCCCTCTACACACATCCAAAGCCAGCTTTAGATTCACAGCATCATCTAAAGGACAGGAGAAAAGTTAAAGCCTTCTACCACATGCTATCAAAGTGCTAATATTTGACCACAAAACTGAATTCTCAGAAATGTAATGTGATGATTGTCACCATCCAGGGTGTACTCAGACTCCTGTGGGCTGTAGCTCGTGCTGCTGATACTGTGAATGAGAAGACTGCGGGCGTCACGTTCCTCCCTGTACAGCACATACTGTCTTGCAAGGTCCTCTTCTAGATGTGAAACCTTTGATAGACCCAAAATAAAAAAAAAAATATTTGTGAGTACTACTCACAATGTCAAAAAGGGTACAGCAAACTACTAGCTCTGTACATAATGTAGTAATCTATAATCCAATTCATTTAACTTAGACACACCATGTGGGGTGCTGCAGAAATTACTGACTCCGGCTTAGCCAGTTTAACACTACTGCATATACATTCAATTTTGTAGGACCTCTGTCTGTAAAACTAATTCGTTACTATTATTGTGTATGATTTCCTTTTCATAAAATTGCTCATGTTATAAGAAAAACATTTGTGTGTTTTGTACAAGAAACACAACTTGTCATATTACAGAGAAAATGGAAGATGCATTATGTCTAAGTTACGAATACACAGTTACAAAGCACTTACACCTCTATATAAGACTGCATTTCTTTGTTCATTAACATCACATCTACCAATCACATTAAAGAATCCAACAACCCTGTGCTATAAATATTATTTAGTTGTGAATCACTCTCAGCACAGAAACGACACTGAGAGAATAGCTACATGGTAGTGTGTGTGCGTGTGCGTTTGTGTGTGTGTGCAGCTGGTGTGAAAGTATCACCCCAATGTCACTGCAAGGCTGAAAAACACTCCACCACCCAAATAATATCTAGACAATGGATGGGGTACAGGGTAAGCCTGGAGGATATCCTGTAGACATGTTCATTGGACAAATTCAGCTAATATTTCTCTTAAATAGACTTTAAACAATAAAAGGTTTAACAGTTGTATATTTGGTATAAAGTCAGGTCCATACAAATAGATAAATGGAAGATAAATATTTTAGGTATCTGTACACCACCACATTGAATCTGAAATGAAACAGATAAGACGTTAGTTACGTCAAAACATTCAGCATTAATTTAAAGGGGTGACAAAAGTGTGGTATTAACCACTCAGGAATTATAGTCATATTTCATATGAGTTGGCTCATAAATAATGGAATAAATGGCTGACAGGCAGTTGCATAACCAGATGTGGAGACGTTACCTGATTACTCCACATCTAATTAAGCAGATTAAGAGCCTGGAGGTGGTTCTGAGTATTACATTCGCATTTGGTAGCTGTTTCGTAGCTCTGGAGAGATGTCTATGTAAGTTAAGGATGCTACCATTAGGCTGAGAAAAACATAAAACCCATCAAAGAGAAAGCAAAAAAAATTGGAATACTACAGTTTGGAATATTCTTAAAAAGAAGGAATTAACTGGCAAGCTCAGCAACAGAAAAAAACCTGGAAGACCACAGAAGACAATTGGATGACAGCAAAATCCTGTCCATGGTCAAGAAAGACCCTTACATAACATCTAGCCACGTCAAGTACACTCTTAAGGAGATAGGCGAGTCATTGTCAAAGTCTACATTCAAGTGATGGCTTTATAAAGTAAATACACATGCTTCACAACCAGATGCAAACCACTGGTAACACCCAACAACAGAATGACCGGATTAGACTTTGCCAGAAAAATCTGCCTGAGACTGTATGGCTGCCCATGGAGTTTATTTTATCAATAAACCTGGTGTTTATTTATGACATGAAGTGTAAAGAGCAGCTACATATAGCAGTTGAATAACGACCAAAGACACAAAGTAAAAGCTACCCAAGACTAAAAAATGGAATATTCTTCACTGGCCAGGTCGGTCACCTGCTCTAAACCCAATAAAGCACATGTTTTTCACTTACTGAAGACAAAACTGTAGGCAGAAAAAGCCACAAACAAGCAGTTCCAGTAAAGGCCTGGCAAAGCCCATCTCAGGGAGGACACACAGAGATTTGTCATGTCTATGGCTTGCAAACTTCAGGCAGCCATTGACTGCAAAGAAGTAATAAAGGCAATCCTTTTGTTTTGTTAGTTATCCATATTATGTTGGTTTGTTCCATTATTTATGAGCCCCAGTGTGTGCCTGTGAAATTTATTGTAATTCCTAAATGGTTAATGAATAGTTTCGTCATTCTCATCATCTACAGCGCTTTATCCTGTATACAAGGTCATGGAGGGCCTGCACACACACACATGCTCATTCATGCACTATGCGCAATTTGGGAACACCAATCAACCTAATCTGCATGTCTATGGACTGTGGGAGGAAACCTAGAAGAAACCCACCAAGCACGGGGAAAACATGCAAACTCCATGCACACAGACCCGAGGCGGGAATCGAACCCGGAACCTGGAAGTGCAAGGCAAGTGCCGCCTACAGTTTTTTTTCAAACCCCTTGAATTAAAAGTTTTGACACAATTTGAATGTTTAATTTCAGATTTAATGTAGTGGTGTACTAGAGCCAAATGGCAAAAAAAAAAAATCTTTTTTCCAAATTTAATTGACCTGTCTGTTTACAAATCTCATATTGAGAAACATTTTCATTAATCAAGATATCTGCCCTTGCTCAGTTGCAGTGTAGAATCCTTGATTTTGTGGCTGTTTTACTCCTTACCAAAACTAACAAAAGCATGCTGGATGGCTATCTCCCATATGTTTTCCTCAAAAGTCACTTTCGTTCAAAAGAAATGTTGTGAGATCTCTAGTCAGGTAATCAGTTCTCATACTACTTTTTTACTCATTCATAAACGTAATCAAAAAGGGTGTGATATTTTGTTTTGGGTCAGCATGGTGTGCAGAATTGAAGCCAAAATGTGTCAAATCTCCAACCTCGCTCAGCAAAGCTCTCTGTTGCTCCTTCATGCTTTCTATGACTTGTTGCAGATGTTGGCGCTCCTGTTTTAAAGCCGTTATCTCAGCTCTTTCTTGCTCCCTCAGGCCCAGAATCTTCTCCTCACACCGTTCACTCAGCAGCACCATCTGGGCACGCAGAGGCTCCAGTTCTTGGATCTTCTGTTGCAGATAAGCTGCAATGACATTTTAGTCATTTTGGGAACTTCTTCTTAGTCACAACAACTGCAAGCCTGGATAATTGTGTGGAAAACTTATACATACCTAGAGTAATCTCATATTCATTTTTGATGGCAGACAATAGTGGCTTGTATGTTTTAAAATCTTCGATAAAACAGTCAAAAACTTCTCTGTATGCCTTCAAAGGACAGACAAAAAAAAAAGTAATTAACACCAGTCAAACAGCACAACTCTGCTACATACTGTATAACAGCAAATAGTCTCTGTGTATAAAATGTAAACCTGAAGTTTGAGTTGCTGCAGTTTGGGGCTCTTTATGTCTAAATATGCCAGTTCTCTTCTGAGATAACACTCCAGCTGTTCCAGGAACCGTGGCTTAGATATAGTATATCCAAGTTCATCACTGTATCTGAAGCACATGATATATTATAAGATAAGAGTCATCACTGCATTAATGTGAAGGATGTTACCTTCTCCTTTAAAATACAGTATCTAGAAAAGTGGGTTGATACAGTAAACTTGTTTATGAATTTTATATTATATTTTACATTTAAATTCTGGTTTACGTGCTTAATGCTTGATGATTTTATTTTTAAAAATATCAGGTAGCCAAAAAGTAGACAAGGGCATACCCATGGTTTCTATTTGCTCCAGGGCCAGTGTGTTTTTGACTGTGTTGTTGGACAACTTGACAGCTGACATGGGCAGGCCAAGTAGAAAGATAACCAGAGCTACATCCATCTGTAACCTGGAAGAAATTTAGTTGAGATCAAATTGAAACCAGTGAGTTACGTTATATGAAACAGAACAGAAATAACAAACAAATTACAGTATATCTAATTTAGGAAGCAACTTACTTTGAGTATTTTTGACACAGACCTCAACTGCCCTTGAGTACCCTTGCTTGATGACAACCTGCTATGATTAGAGTGCCACAAAAAGGAACTTATGATTATTATAATAAAATATATAATAAGATATATAATAAGATACAATTATAATAAGTTATAGTATATAATAAGAGATACAGCAACACAGATTGTTAAAATGGTTAGAAAGTAGTTTGTTTCTGGCAGGATGTTTTGTACATAATCAATTGCAATGACCTTTGTGAATATTTTCTGCTGTGATTTACATGTCTACTAGTAATGGAAATTCCAGCTATTTCCAGTGAGTCACATTATTGGACTTACTGAAAGGTAGTCGATTCTTTCAGCTCCCACATGACTCCTTGCTGTTCTGATTTATAACACACATGGCAATCTTTGCCTAAATCTGTTTAGGCAAATATATGTTATGTAAGGATTGAAAAAACAACTAAATGTGGCTGAAATTATTACAAGAAATGCTACTTTTACTCACTCAGTCACTCATCGTGTATACCACTTTATCCTGGATACAGGGTCATGGAGGTCCCGGAACCTACCCAGGAGACTTAGGGCATGAGGCTGTGTAACCCTGGACGAAGTGCCAATTCAAGGTCAGACACTTTTTCACACACTACGGTCAATTTGAGAATTCTGCATTTTGGGAATTTTGTCTTTGGTCTGTAGGAGGTAAGCCACCAAACACGGGGAGAACATGCAAACTCCGTGCACACAGACCTAAGACGGGAATTGAATCAGAACCCTGGAAGTGCAGGGTTTTTTGGATTTTTTTCCCGATTTTCTCCCTAAAATCGTTCTCCCTAAAGTCGTGTCCAATTCCTCCCCATCACTAGGGGGCTCCCACATTATGGCTGCTACTACCACCACTCAGTCGGGAGGGCCGAAGACTATCACGTGTTTCCTCCGAACCACATGACGCCAGCCGACCGCATCTTTTCG
>JAQQZS010000037.1:16964682-16975325 GCA_030068045.1 Platyallabes tihoni
AACCCCCCCCCCCCCCCCCCCCTTATTTTTCATTTCTCTATAGTCCAATATGTTTGTCCAATCTTCCTCTCTGCATAGTTAAAATGTTAGTGATGCCAGACTCTTCACACACCACCATATGTGACGCCTTTGCCTGGTATGAACAAGTCACATTGGAATTCACAGTGTCTATGGTGAACAGTAAGTGTTGCAGGGAGCTGAGTCACTCGTTGCGGCCCTTGTGGATCTCATGTGTCATCTGATGCCCCTTGTGGCTGGATTAGGTGTCTCATGCTTTATCTATAAATGGCTGAATTGGTGTGAATTTCCTTTTAGCCGGTCCCAGAACTTTTTTTTATTTATTTTTTTTTTTTACACAGAAAAGATAATGAGATTAGTCATTTAAAGTCTGATTATTGTTATTTACCTTTCCTTTCAGGCTGGGACAAACACTCCTATGGTTACCACGGCGATGATGGGCACTCCTTTTGCTCCTCAGGGACCGGCCAACCGTACGGGCCCACCTTCACAACGGGCGATGTGATTGGCTGCTGCGTGAACCTCATCAACAACACCTGCTTCTACACTAAGAATGGACACAGCTTGGGTAACTTTCTTTTTTTTTTTTTTCTTTTTTTTTTTTACTTTCGTCAGTGTGTGTTTATTTGTTGTTGGTTTTAATTTAGTTTTTTTTTCCCCTTTTCCAGGTGTGGCCTTTACAGACCTTCCAGTAAGTGAACCATTGATCAACCTCACAGGCTAACATGCTGAGACGTCTTGTTTTCTCTGCTGTAGCTTTGGAATGCTTTGTTGTCCAGGTTTAAAGGCCGATTATGTGCTAGGCTAGGCCCTCTGCTAGGAGCTTATGACAAATGAAGTGAAGTAATCCACATGTAGTGACTTAGTAACTGATACAAGCATTACCTATCCTCTCTGTGGTTTCTTTTATCTCTCTCTTTTAGTGTCTCTTCTATTTTCTCTCTTTTTTTTTTTCTAGCCCAACCTGTATCCTACAGTAGGACTGCAGACTCCTGGAGAGATTGTAGACGCTAACTTTGGCCAGCATCCTTTTGTGTTTGACATTGAGGACTACATGAGCGAGTGGAGGGCAAAGATTCACAGCATGATCTCTCGCTTCCCCATCGGAGAGAGACTCGGAGAGTGGCAGACAGTGCTGCAGAAGTGAGAATGCAATTTAACAACAATTAAAGTCTCTAATTGATATGTTTGTCATCATGCACAGATGAAACCCTATATTTCCCTAATCGATACTGTAAAATTAATAGAAATTTACTGTACGTTTAATTTGTACTGGCTCACAAAGCTAAGCTCCATGAAGGACAGGACTGCTCATATAGATATAGTGTTATATAGTGTATATAGCCTGGGTTCTAGTGTTGCATCTCCCATATGCAATCATCCTGAGTGTGTGCACGCATGTGTGTGTTTGTGGTGTTTTTTAGTTTTTTTTTTTTTTTTTGTGGTTTCCTTCCAGCTGCTAAAATCATGCAGCTGTAGTTTCAAATTATAAAAGTGCTATTTTTTTGATGTACCTTCTTTGAAGTTACACTCTTTGACCCTTTCATCATGTAAGTGCATATTATAGGTCTTGTAGTAACTGTTTGCCTGTTGTTCCTTCCCTGTGCTTGGGGAGGCTTATGTGTGTCAAACAGCGACAAGTCACTCAAAATATGTTTTTAGTATTGTAGCAGAATTTAATCTGTGTGGAGTGCATGACTAAGCACTTTATGAAGATTAATATTTTTTGAGAGTGAGTATATAAATGGAGGGGATCTGCCTCATCAGCCCCGTTTGGATGATCTGCAACTGAACAAATGAATAGTATTTTGTAAGTATTTATGTATAGATGCACTGTATGGTCATAAGTTTGTGGACAGTCGACCAGTCACATCCGTGTGTGCCTTTTGAACATCCTGTTTGTTCTTTACTCCAATCAAACCCTTAGGTTTTGGAGTGTTGCTGTAAGGATTTGTGTTTGTTCAGCCACATGAGTATTAATGAGGTTGGAGAGTGTTGTCTGGCAAGTAGGCCTGGAACGCATTCAGCACTCTAGTTCATCCAGTTCAGTGGTGTTGAGGTCAGGGGGCCTGAGTGGAGTTCTTCCACTCCAACTGTGGCAAACCATGCATATTGCGTTGTGCACAGACACAATCCCCCACCCCATTTCCCAAATCCATTCTAGACAATTGTGTGCAACATATGGTTGTGATGATCATATGTCCACACACCTTTTGCAGTTGACTATGAGTTTAGTAAGCACATCAGGGATACTAATATGTTATAGAATGTTGCACTGGTATGGTATGAATGTTAAACCTCACAGTAATGCCATGGTTTTCAACGCTGTAAGTTTATACATTGTTGGTCCTCTTTGTTTACATAGAATCAGACCTTTAGCTCTAACATGCCACTGTCACTGCTGTACTATCAAGAGTCTCCAATCCAAATATCAGTGATGGTCCTGTGTGTGACCTCATCGTCCTGTGTGCCGCTCAAAACACCTTGAATGACTCATTGCCACATTACACAGCTACAAATGTACACAGGCCGATGTCTTTTGGCACACTGACTTATAACGGTCAGTGCTCCCTGTGACTGTACATGCAGCCTTGTGCTGCCATCTGTTGATGTGTTACAAAACTAGTCTCAAAACTTCTTGATAGTACCTCAAATAAATACAGGAACATTTGAGTCACAAATTTCCGCGAACGGACAGCAGTTCGCATTCAACATTTGTAGATGTGAGCAAATCACAGAAATAGCTCACGTATATAGTACAAAAATAGACACTGTAGTGCACCAGATACCAATATTTACAACTTTATGCAATCTTTTCACTGTGTAATTGAATTTATAAAAATGTTTGGTATATTGTACTGTATGTGTGGGAGGAATTAGTCGGCCTCACTGGTTTCAATAAATCAGTCCAGGAGCATGATGATAGAAAATGACTATCATGTAACGCTGTCCCAATTGAGAATAATCAAGTCACAATAATACGTACATACAGTACGAACATGCTCCTGGAACGGAACTCGGTCATAAGTAGGGGACAACCTGTACAATGGGTGTTCAAGTCAAGCAGAATAATAGCAGGCAGTCTGTCCATGGCTCTGGTGTACTACGAGAATTTTTCTACCTTGATGGCTAGTGAAAAGCTGGGATAAGTGCATTGGTGTAGCAGGGGATTATATACACAAATAAGGGGAGTTTTTACTCTCATAACTGTGTTCTGTTATTCTGCACAATCAAAAGTCCTACCTTGACTTGAGGTATATACTGCACATTGAGCTGATGAAAGATCTCGGCTGATGACAAACTGGATGAACTAATCTGGGTTTGTAAACCAGCATGAGGCCCCCAAGCTCATGTGTATGAAAAATGTGTGTGATTATGAATGGTAGAGGTAACATCCATGGTATGAGTAGGAGTCATATTTTTCTCCTTCATTGTGTAGGGTAGGCATTGTGTATTCAGGGTTGTCTGTTAATCTGTCAACAATCAGTGGCTGGATGTTTTTCTTGTTGCTTTTCATGCAGAGACGGTTTTAAGACAGTTTTTTGTTTGCTAACTAAAATTTTTACCATTAGTCCAGCATTCCATCCACCAGTGTGTCTGTATGACTTTCCAAGATATTCATTAACACAATATCGCAAGAATGAGTGGTTCAATGTTTGTAGGATTTGTATTAAATTACAGAACATAGTTTTAATAAATACATAACATCCGATCATACAGAACACACAGCGTAAACAGATGTATTGTAGAAAGTATACAGCATGATGAATTAACAATGGACATAATACCATGCTGTCTCTAACTTTGTGTGTGATGTTTTCTTTAGTATGGTATCCAGCTACTTGGTGCATCATGGGTACTATGCTACTGCCATGGCCTTTGCCCGAGCCACAGAGACCATGATACAGGAGGACCAGGCTTCCATAAAGAACCGACAGAGTGAGAACCAACCTGCAAAAACATGAAAACACACGCACGCACACAGATTCTCCTCACTCTCGATATCTGTTCATCAATAACCTCTTGTCTGCAGAAAGTGAAGACTCACCTTTGTTTGATCATTATTGCACAGAGCATATTGTGCTAAATGAAATTTGGTGCTTGGGGTTATATGTTGCAAGAATCTTTATTCTTTAAGCATATGTTATACATTTATATATGTTTAGTTATATTTCCAGTTACTAAGAATCAGCAACAAATAATGTTATACATTTTATATATGTTTAGTTATATTTCCTGTTACTAAGAATCAGCAACAAATACCGTGTCCAGGTCTGTTTTCAGATGCAAAGGAATAGTAATAAAATTAGAAAGCTCATTGCTTTATTAAAGTTGGACAAAATGTGTACACTGTCCACTGGGCTGGAAAAATATAGTGTGTTAAATGAAGGATTATTCCTCTTGTACATGGAGCATGTCGCAGATGCTACATTTTCACCAAACATACACTTACCATCTGTTTTGTGATGCTGTCCATTCATGTGGCAGTGACACAACACGGAGAATTTCTGTAGATACGGTCTTCTTCTGAGAGCAACACTGAAGGCAATTGGTTTTGAACTCAAAAGATAAAGATGAGATGATGGCTCAGAAAATCAGCTTTTATTTCCTGATATTAACATCTAGATGTGTCACAAAAACTAAGAACACGGCACATTTGGTAACCGAACACCTTTTTTTTTTTTTTTTTTTTTTAGGTGAGCAGGAGAAGGGAACATTAATGTAAACCAAATGTAACCCACCCGCATCATCAGTCCGGTATCTTTTGTAGTGTTTGTTTTGAGGGATTTCTTCCTTCGGGCTCATCTTCAGGTGGCAAAACACATGCTCAGTTTGACTAAGGTGTGGTGATTCAGTAGGTGATTTTCCCCTGATGAATTCTTTCTTATTTGTGTAAGCCGTGTGTTCAGGGTTGTTCTCTTGCTCCATGATGAAGTTCCTTCCAACGTGATTGGATGCATCTGTAAATTGGCAACCAGAATGTTTGTGGCCTTCTAAATTCATTCTCCTGTTATATCATCAATAAAGATTAGTGAGTATGGTCCAGAAGCAGCCGTTTAAGCCCAAGCCATGACACTACTTCTACCATGCCTGACCCATGAGCTCATATATTTTGGTTCATGAGAACGTCCTGTATTTCTCCACACTTTGGCATTTCCAACACTTTGGGAAAGATTAATCATGGTTACAGAAGGTTTGTGGCTCAACTCTTTATTTCATTATGAATTCCAATCTGACAGTCGTGCTGATAAGTGATTTGCTTCTTGTGTTATGGCCTCCATATCTCTGACCTCAAAATATTATTTGAAAGGTGGATTGTGATATCTTCACCCCTGCCCTGTGGAAGTTGTTAGTGATGACACCGAGTGCTTGCACCATTTACTCACAGCTCTTGCACCATTTCTGTCGTCACCTGCTCTTGTTTTCTTTGGCCAACCTGTTTAATATCTGGTTGTTAGTACATCACTGCTTTTCTGTATTTTTCAGGACAATCCAAATTGTTGTAGTGGCTATCTCTAATGCTTGTACAATTGTTGATTAATTTCCCATTTTTCTCAGCTTCAAAATAGCAACATTGGACAGTTCTCTAGTCTTTATGTTGATTTATGTTGAGCTATTAATTGTTTAAACAGTCAGTCTAACAGTGCACACCTTCACATTAAGAACCACCTTTCAGTCACATCTTATTCAATGTTAGTGATCACTTGATAAATTGGCGAGTTAAAAAAAAATGTCTTTAGTGTATAGTAACAAGGAAAAAAAAGAAAAAAAAAACTCGCCATTGCAGTGACCAGAGTGTTTTTGCCCATACAAGTGAAAGTTAGGCTTGTATGTGTTTTGAGATGTTTTTCTGCTTCAAAGTGGTTCGAGTTTCCGTCTTCCTGTCGGCTCAAACTAGTTTTGCCTATTCCACTCTGATCTCGCTCATCAACCAGCCATCGCCACCCACAGAACTGCTGCTCACTGGAGGTTTTTTTTTTTTCATACCATTCTGTTTAAATTGTAGAGATTAGCAGGTTCTGAAATCCTCAATCCAGCCCGAGTTACACCGACGACCATGCCACTTACCTTTTTTTTTTTCTTTGACGTGAACATTAACTAAAGCTGTGATCCTGTAGCTGCATGATTTTGTACATTCTGTTGCAGCATGATTGGCTGATTAAATAACTGCATGAACATAGATGTATATTATAGATGCCTCCAGGACGGCTTGTCTTTGAGTGTGTAGTATTGTATGGTGGTGAGTATTATGGACAGATATGCAGCTTTAGTGATATCTTGTGAAAATTGGTGACTTTAGACATGCACTCATGTTATTATAATATATGTTTTTTGTTAATGTAATAATTTTTTGTAAGCTAGGGCATTATGTTCATCTTAGATTCTGGCATTTTGGCAGTAAGACATTTGGCTAGGTTTTGCACAGATGGTAAATGTGAATGTCTGTGTGTTTGTTTCTCCTTTATGCGGGAACAGGAATACAGAAGCTGGTATTGGAAGGTCGTGTCGGAGAGGCCATTGATGCCACACATCAGCTGTACCCTGGACTCCTAGAACGCAACCCCAATTTACTCTTCATGTTGAAGTGAGTTTCTGTACACATGCACACAAGTTCTAAAGAAAAGGATTCTCCTGCTTCTGGGTTAACATGTTGCTCTTGGGTCATGGACAGTAGCAGTGCAGAACCTGTGCATATTTAGCCTTGGGTAATTGATGTGCATTTTAATATTATTAGATAAGTACGTCATTGATGGCTATTTGCTATCTGCCAGAAACAAATAGTCCAGACAATATTATTTTAAACTAGATACTAGTAGAGTTTTCCACTAAACCCAAGTCTATCAGTAACTGTGTGTATCTTGCTTTCCATTTATTTAACTTTGATAAGCGCAAGTAGTGAGCAATATACTACTCAAAGAAAAAATATATACGCTAAGAAAACTTAAATAAAAAAAGCTGCCTTTCGATAATGATCACTGTTAAAACACTATGCAAATAAAATGTAATTAAGTTGATCTTGAGGCACAAAATAAGTGCATTCCCTGTCACCAAGAAAACAAAATAGGTTGTGATAGAAGTGACAGCAAAATCTCTCTCTCTCTCTCTCTCTCTCTCTCTCTCTCTCTCTCCTCCTGTCAATCACGGTGACACTGGAGTGCATGTAAGCAGAAGAGGACAGAGATGATGCTTTTCCACTGAGTGTGTTGTGCTGGTTTCATATTAATGCTGAATTAATATTAATGTTTCAGTGACCTTTGAGTGTAACCCTTACCAGATAATGTAAAAAAGCAAGAAGGTATATCATGTCTTTCTACACTACACTACTTGTAAGGTCACTACTGTAGGTAGCTGTTGTATATTATATCCTATTTTTATAGAAAGTAGAAATTGCCAAAGAAGATGGATGATGTTACTTGGATCACGGGGAATAAAATCATTTAAAATGTAACTTTGGATAAATAAATAAAATGTAATCTGAAACATTAGATTAGTATTTCAAGCTTATGTGTCTTAAATCCACTAGAACAAAAATGTTTCTATTTGAAAATAAGTAATAAGTACAGTATACACCCTTTACATCTGGCTTTAACGTGTGTCCTGAGTGATGAGATGGGAAGTTGTGTGAATCATGCCTCATGTTTCAGATGTTTTAATGGTTTAAAAGTGTGGTCTGCTAATGAGGCATTTGAAACAGGTGCTTTCATCTCTGCTGTTATAGCATTGTCTTTATCCATGAGCCTAGTGACAGAACTCATTGCTGTTCTGCAGGATTTCTAAGCAGTCTTGCAGTAATTACATATTTTCCATTGAGGGCAAGGACTAAGTCAGTTGGTCTTTGGTTCCTAGATATGTTCATGATGTTGATGGGTTTAGTTTTTGAAATACAGTTGACCCCATTCACATCTGCACAAAGCGCTCACCCAGAACCCGGGTGTGAACGGGGCCTAAGGGTTTTTTTTCTTTTCACTAAGGTTAGCCTTCCGCAGAGGATTTGCGTGCTATCAGTTTAACCAGAGAAATTCATCACAACGTGTGTTTTCGTGATGTGTGATTTGCAAACAGATTAATGTTAAAGAAAAACGCCTCATCTGTGAGAGCTGGTTCTCTTTTTTCTTTTTTTTTGGGGCTGTTGACAAACTGTTACTCTACACTGTGATTTAATCAAAAGGCTTCCATGGGAACGTCGGGGGACATGAGTTTGATTCTCAGCTGTGTGTGTTATGAGATATGACCAGGAGGATCTCCCTGAAGTTGTGCTGCACCTAGTTAATTTTTTTTAGAGGAAGCATTCTGCCATCAGAATAAGAATAAGAAGGACTTTTGTTAATTACACTTCAGCAGCTGGCACAATAATATTAGTGCAGGGACGAACCGTTTGGGAGACAAATGGTCTGACTCAAAAAAAAAAATAATCTGACCGTAATAATCAAAGTAATCTATGTAGTTGTGCCGAGTCAGTCGAAGGACTTTTTTTTAGGATTTTGACTCCTAAAATTATAGAGGTGGAGGTGGTGTTTCAGAATTGTAACAAAAATATGAAAAAAGATTAATAGCGAATAAGTATATTTCTAAAACTGTGATGCATAAAGAATCGCAATATCGATATCGGATTCGCATCCCTACTAATCATTCATGGTATCTGTTTGAGATAAACATCATAGGCTGCCTTCTTTCACATAGAGTAAAGGGATGGGGATGTTTTGGTGTGTCCACGCTAACAATCTTAAATGATATCATTACTCCTTTGAATTAATCAGCTTTATAGGAGATGCTGTCCATGGCAGTACAGACACTGAGAGTCTGAGCCCCAGTGAGACTGATATTGCAAAAGTGTCTGAACTGCCAAGCTATGGATATCTGTCAGGGAGTCTTGCGAGACTAAGGAGATGTCCCTGCTCATTTTGACACATGAATGGCTTAAAGATGTCACACAAACACAGAATGATATAACATGACTGTCCCCTCTTTGTCAGGTGTCGGCAGTTTGTGGAGATGGTGAATGGTACAGACAGTGAGGTACGATGCTTTAGTGTCCACTCCCCCAACACCCAGGACAGTTATTCCGGTTCCCCAAGCCTTAGCCCCCGGCACGGAGCTGCCAACCCCCACCTGCACATCACAGGTAACACACAGTGCTTTTTTTTGTTTTCTTTTGCTTAACAATCATTACTCCTTCACACCAAATATATATATATATATATATATATATATATATATATATATAGTTAGTTTGTAGTGACCCTAATTTCTCTTGTAGGACATTGTACAGAAATAGTTTTAAAATAAATTACAAATACATGGGGAATAATGTTGGAGAACATCATTTAAACAGCAATTTCTACTGTATATTCAATTATATACTGTTGCAATTCCGCTAGATTTTCTGAGTATTAGTAGGGATGTTGTGTAATAATGCCTGTAGAGGCATGTAGTCAGCATTCTAGTTCATCCCAAAGTGGTTGAGGTCACATTGTGGACGGAGGAAACTGTCTGCTGGAATAGGTTTTGGCCCCTTAGTCCCAGTGAAGGACAATCTTGATGCGAAATTGTGACAATTACCGAAAATACCTTGGTGAAAGTGTCGTTCATCCTCAGCATGTTGACATTTAAATATGACTTGTTCGAGCTTCTGTTGTGTGATAATTAAGTTTGTGCATGCAGTGTGAACAGTGCACTTTCTTTCTAACTATAATCTTTAGTTCTTTCTATAATCTTTCTGTAATCCGCCTTGTTCAGGAGCAGACAGTCCCACGTGCAGTAACGGTGTGACGCCTTCTAACAAAAACAAGAGCCACACCAAATATCCCGGAGCTGGCTCCGCCTCCTCTTCCCCTTCCTCCTCACCTTCATCTGTCAACTATTCTGAATCCAACTCCACAGACTCTACCAAGTCCCAGCCACACAGTACCACCAGCAACCAAGAAACCAGGTGGAGAGAATTCAAAACTGGAAAAGAACTTTTATCAATGCATATTAATATGTCATTATTTTGCTTAATATATATATTTAAGCTTTCTTTAAGACAAATTGTCATTTAGTGCCGTGTGTGCGTTTGCACTCAGTGACAGTGAGATGGAGATTGAGGCGGAGCACTACAGTAATGGAGTGACTGAGAATTCCTCCACCCACATTATGAATGGCACCTATAAGCACCAGGAGATAATGCAAGGGGACAACAGTAGTGTGGGCAATGGAGTAGCAGGTACACACACACACACACACACACACACACACACACAAACGCTTTTTGTAAGTAAAAGAATACTAACATGAAAGTTTATTACACCAATAATGGGGTTTGTACGGTGGCCGAGAAGTGCAAAACAAAATAACAAAACCCAAAACAATATAACCAATGAGAAAAACGACAATTCAGTCAAACCGGAAAAGGTAGGTATAGTTTGCGAATTAAATTCTCATCGCTGATTGGATGAGACATCTGTCACTCAAAACATACAAGCAGTACTATCAAGTGAAGTCCGAATAATTTTTAAAGCACATTTAACACAACTTAGTTGCCCAAAGTAATATATAATCCTAAAATACTTTTTCAATTCAATTCAATTTTATTTATATAGCGCTTATAACAATGGTCATTGTCTCAAAGCAGCTTCACAAAATGA
>JAQQZS010000037.1:16975425-16986391 GCA_030068045.1 Platyallabes tihoni
CTTTTGTAGTTTTTGAAATTCTGGGAACTACCAGAAGTCCGGAGTTTTGTGATCTTAAAACGCGTGGTGGATTGTAGTGTATCAGAAGTCTGGTTAGATATGTGGGAGCTAAACCATTTAAAGCCTTGTATGTAACACTATTTTGTAATTTATTCTAAACTGAACAGGTAGCCAGTGCAAGGATGATAATATTGGGGTAAATAATAAAATACTGAATTAAATCCTTAAATGAAAATACATCTAAATGTCCATGTTGCTGCAGTACTTCCTATGTATTTTGAGTGACAGATGTCTTGTCCAATCAGCGGTGAGAATCAACATGCCTATGTGTGGTTTGCGAATGAAATTCTTCTTTAGTGGCAGATGTCTCGTCCAATCAGCGGTAAGAATGTCATTCGCAAACAACACCTCCCATTTTTGGCTTGTTGATTCTTACCGCTGATTGGACGAGACATCTGTCACTCAAAATATACAGGAAGTACTGTAGTGATGGGAAGTTTGAATCATTTTAGTGACTCGGTTCTTTGAATCTCGTTCATCAAAATGAACGAATCCTCTTTTGAGTCATTTTGTTCATTTCGTTCTTTTGATAAGAAATGAAATAAAATGTTGCATTTTCAATAAAAAGACCTCCAATACATCTACATATACAAATTTTGGCTATAATTCCAGTAATGAAAATATTACAATGCAGCTAAGGACATAATATAACAACCAGAATGAGTAGCTCACCTCTCGTATCTTCTAATCTGAGTCGTTCGTTCTTTTGAATCTATTGCACTGCATATCATCTATGGGAGTCACGTGACAAAAGAACGAACAACCCGGGACTTGAAGACTCATTGAGAACTGTTCAATTCTGTTTCATGTGTACTGCACTGCATAGCGTCTATGGGAGTCACGTGACAAAAGAACGAACGACTCGGAGTAGACGAGTCACTAAAAACGAATTTTAATTCTGTTTCCTCTACATAACCTACGGGGGTTTGCGAAGGTTTGCGCATGCGCGAGACTACTCGTTCTTCTGAGTCACGTTAAAGATTCGTTCAAAAAGAACAAATCGTTCATGAACGACCCATCACTAAAGTACTGCAGCCACACGGACATTTAGATGTATTTTCATTTAAGGATTCATTTCAGTATTTTAGGATTATACAGCACTTTGGTCAACTAAGTTGGGTTAAATGTGCTTTAAAAATTATTCTGACTTCACTTGATAGTACTTCTTGTATGTCTTGAGTGACAGATGTCTCATCCAAACAAGTGAATTGTTGTGTTTTCTCATTTGGTACTTTGTTTCTGGATATGTTGTTGTGTTTTCTGATTTCTTATATTGTGTTTGTTTTTGTTATTTTGTTTTCGGTTTTGTTATTTGTTTTCGGTTTTGTTATTTTGGTATGCACTTCTCGGCCACCGTAGGTTTGAGATGGAAATGAATTGGTATAAGCACAATTTAAAGGCTTATTTTACACCTTAACAAGACTAGGCAGGTTTTTGTTTTCCAGATGACTGTCCTGTATTTATAATCTCATCTTCCTCTTGTATTTACACTCATCCCCATTCACTGCACGTTTTTATCAGAATTTGTTTCTCGTACACATTATGCAGGGCAAAGTGGTTAGAAGGAGGAAAAATCTGCATCTTTTTCACATGGCATTCCACAATGTATTAATGCTGCACTAAAATGTCAATCACAATTTCTCTCCATGGAAATTGATATCACGATTCTCTCACATTATTCTTACTTTTTTCAAACAAAGCATTTATTGTGCAAACTGAGAAATCTTCTGGCTTTTAAAGTAGTCCATTCAACATAAAAAGCCACCAGGAAGATTTTGGATTAATTTGTAATAACTCGTTGTGTCTGATTTGATTATATGCAACTTTGAGTATGAGGGCCCTTCTATTTCTACAGTCTGAGATTTTATCACACTCTGACAATGTCCACACACACACACACACACACACACACACACACACACAGAACTCATTACTCTATGATCATGATGCTACCGTGTACATATGGACTTTTATAATTCAGCTTCCTTTTTTCTTTGTTTTTCAAGACAATCCTCAGGTCATTTCTTCTCTGTCTCTCTCTCTCTCTCTCTCTCTATATATATATATATATATATATAAATGACCTGAGGATTGTCTTGAAAAACAAAGAAAAAAGGAAGATCAAACTTCAGAAAAGCAGAGTGAGATTGGTATTAAAATACTAGTAAATAAATATTTTGTCTCGCCTTTAGACTGGAAAAAAAAAACCTGCTGCTGAAAAACACAGAGACGCCACTAAACAAAAGCAGTTTTTCTGGAGCTAAAACTAGACATGAATGAAGTAATAAGACAAAGGCTGTGGCATCTACAATTCTCACTGGCTAAGCTGCAAGGCTTCCTTAAAAAAAACTTCAATTTCAATTTTCTCATCTTGACTCACTAGATACTGTGTATTTATATGAAAAGACATGATTCTAACAAACAGCTCACATAAGGTCTAGTTATAAGATCTGTGAGACCTAGGTATGATCTCTAGTCTAGTCTAGTCATTCTAATCCGCCCTGGACATCTTGTATCTACTGTAGCCGCTATTGCTTCTCCCTGTGTTGCCTACACACGTTATCATCAGTACATCCCGAGAGAAGGAAATCTATCAAAGTTTAAGTTACATGTTGCAGTGTCTTCGGAAAATGGACGTTGTCTGATTTTGTTCCGTTCCCACCTTTAATTATTTTAAGATAATCCTTAGAAATTATTTCAAAGATTTTGCAAATGATCCATGGCTAACAACCATCTCTTTTTCTTCGTTTAGAGGAGAGCTGTGGTTCGAGGCAGCTATGTGGGGGTAACCAGGCCGCCACGGAGCGCATGATCCAGTTTGGACGCGAGCTGCAGGCACTCAGCGAGCAGCTCTCACGCCAATACGGCAAGAACGCCATGCATAAGAAGATGCTGCAGGTACAGAGCAGAGTGATGGGGAGTCAAGGGAATGATAATTAAGAATAATCCAACTGGCCTGAAGCAGAGTGCACAATACATGGGGGGGAAAAAAAACTCAATCGCATTAAACAACTGTAATCACAAGCAGTCAGTTGTTGGCTGGATATAAGTTGTGCAGACTACAGGAGAACATCCTGCGTTTTACAATATGTATTTAAAATGTTATGTATATTACAGTAAGAATCTCTTTATTAATAACTAACAGGGAGTATAATATGTTATATAACTTTGGGGTATGATTTTCAATAGTTGCAATAGTTGTGTAAAAAAAATTAATAATAATTTTTAAATATATCAAAGGTGTTTTGGTATCACAGAAGTAAAACATTTGGTTGCATAAAGGTAACAGGAAAATGTGGCGATGTTTCTTGGCAAAATACAAGGGGTATTCAAATCAAACAGGAACTGTTGATTGTGCCGAATAATAGAACACGGTTATGAGAGTAAAAACTACCTTTATAATCCTGTGCTACATTAATGCACTTATCTCTGCGATTCACTAGTTGCTTGAATATTTTCAAGTTAGAAGTCGGAGCCATAATTGGACTCTGTATTACTTACGTCTGAAACACTGGCCTCCCAGGACCTGATTTAATGGCCCAAACATCAATAAAATCACTAGTTCAGGACTGTACAGGGAATGTGGAGAAGCCAAGGTCTCGTAATGTGCAAGTGATGTTCGTGAATTATTTTGTGATTTTTCCAGGATCAGTTGTGATCATCTACTCCGTGAATGTTTACAGGAACGACTGCAGTGGGCTTTGCTGATCTTCATTCATGGACATGCAGTCTTCTTTAAAACGTTTGCACTATTAAAATATTTTACTGTAGCTAAGAATTGTATCGCCATTATGTTCTTGAAGTCTTCTGTAAAGATGATCAGATGTTTGCGTTTTTTCTTTTTTCTTTTTTCATTCATTCATGTGAAAATTACCACCGGTTTGACTTGAACGCCCCATATAAAATATTCTATATTGACCAAAAGTATGTGGACACCCGACCATCACACACAAATGTACTTGTTAATCAACCCTTTCTAGATTTCTAGATTCTAAGTTAAGGCATTCAGGTTTGTTATTTTGTGAAAAGAGCATTAGTGAGGTCAGGGACTGATATCAGAAAGAAAATGTAAAGTATACTGAGACATTTCTAGATAATTTTGTCCTTCACAGCAGTTTGCAGTGTGAAGGAACCAAATATTTGTGTGATGGACAGATGTCCACATAGTCCATAGTGTATCATGAATCAATCTCCAAGTATGTTGATATACATAAGTTCAGCCTTTATTTGTCACATATATACGTTACTGCACAGTGAAATTCTTTATTCTTCGCATATCCCAGCTTTGTTAGAAGGCAGGGGTCAGAGCGCAGGGTCAGCCGTATTTACAGCGCACCTGAAGCAGACAGTGTTAAGGGCCTTGCTCAAGGGCCCAACAGCAGCAACCTGCCAGAGCTGGGGCACAAACCACCAACCTTCCGATCAGTAACTCAGAGCCTGATCACTCCAGCACCCCATGTGTACCATTCACTCCAAAACCAGCAGAAATGTTTACTGATGCCTGTTATAAATTATCTTAATAGATATTTTAAAAAAACAGATATTTATATTTGATTTTACATTAATCTTTGTGCTTTTTGTGTGTGTGTGTGCTTGCGGACATAGGATGCATTTAGTCTACTTGCATACTCGGACCCATGGAATTGCCCAGTGGGCCAGCAGCTGGACCCCACACAGAGAGAGGCCATCTGCTCTGCCCTGAACAGCGCCATCTTGGGTAATAACCTTCTGCCTCACAAATATGCGGGCGCACACACACACACACACACACACACACACACACACACACACACACACACAGGCAATGATTTGGTTAAAGATTTATATTATTGTAGGTATTGTTGCCACCTCAGGATCGCTCCAGGATCACCAGGTCACCCCTGAGAGGTTCTCCTCCTCTCAAAAAAGCAGATTGACAGCTCTAAATTGCCCCTAGATGCAAATACTGTATGTGGTTGAATGGTGCCTGACAATAGTGCTGCACCCAGTGTGTATTTTTGCTTCACTCTCATTGTTCCCAGGAGCACAGTTAGTAAAGATCTGTGAAAGGAAGAATGGTTAACTGAAGTATGTATAAAATATCCAGATGTTTAAGAACATATGCTTGTTACAAATAAGACAATACAGATGTCAGTTTTTTTCAATCCGCCGCATTGCATTTTTTATTTTTAAAAGAGTTCTCCTTAGAATGACTTGTGAAATAGAATACTGGCTCTTTCGGGTTCTACACGGTACCCTGAAGGGATTCCCTGAAGAAAACGTTTTGTTGTTTCATGCTGGTATTCTGACAAGAAAGCAACAAGGGCAAGTCATTGATAAATTCCAATACTGACGTTGTGCTGTTTCCTCTATTTCTCTCTTTTGCACCCATTCTCACTCTATCTCTCTCTTTCTCTCTCTCTCTCTCTCTCTCTCTCTCTCTCTCTCTCTCACTCACACACTCTCTCACACACACATACACATATTCAATCATTAATTCTCTCTCTCTCTCTCTCTCTCTCTCTCTCTCTCTCTCTCTCTCTCTCTGCTTTTCCAACAGAGTCTCAGAATTTACCCAAGCAGCCCCCCCTCATGCTGGCTCTGGGGCAGGCCACCGAGTGTGTACAGCTCATGGCCCGTGTGCGCTCCGGCTCCTGCTCCTTCGCCAGAGTCGACAACTTTTTGCACTAGCCCAAGTCCAGGTAACAAATTCAGCTCTCTGACACAAACACACAAGCTGTGGATGGCTCATGCTGACCGCTCCATTCTTTTCGCAAATTACTAAGTTCCACAGAAACAAAAATCATTGGCATGTGTCGTTCATTGCACCCTTTGATAAGTGAGTAACACGCCTACCCTAGTTACACCTACGTTAGGCATAATAATAGCACAGAGTCCTGTCATGTATGTGTTCCCACCTTGTCTTGAGCTGGTTTCGTCAATTCGTCATTCTTTAACCGACTGGATGCAGTGTACCACGAGTGCGTGGGTGTCTTTTTCACTGCATCACCTGCTGTTCCAAATAATCTTCCATCACATTGATTGCAGAGCTGTTGAACGACCTGTTGCAACCCACTTTGGAAAAATCATTATCTACATTTACATGCAGCCTGTAATCACACTGATCTCGATCAGAATAAATACTGTTCGTGTAAACACTTCAGTCGGAAAACAGAAATACAATTTGAGTGCAGTTAAATGAGACGGTTAATTCGTTTAATCATAATGTAAATAGAAGCATAATATGTATGTAAACCTGATTACTGTAAATATCTGCTTGCACATTCTTCGTATCTGCATTTGTGTCATGATGTGCTGTTTGTGCAATAGTACAGTCTTGTTATATCGGTCTTCTGTACCAGATGCAGGAACTGACTGATTTTCAATCGATCAGAGCATTCGTAATGTAAAAAAGACAAACAACTGCCTTTAATCATGGTAACATTAAAAGATCATAAAGGGCATTAAACCAGTAAATAATGTCTGTTTTGACGTTTTATGCAACAAAATCTGAAAGTGCTCTCCAGACTCGAGTTCTCATTACGATGATAATGTTGACCAAACCTTTCTCTATGTACACATTATTTTAAATTACATTTAATATCCATAAAATTGCAGGGTACCCAGTTTAAGATGAATAAAAACAGGTTATTGGGAATCTGTCATTTGAATGAATTTATTCAGAGTGGCAAAAATGTTTGCAATTCTAGACAATCCAGTGTCTGCTTCCTGTCTCTGCTTCTGTTTTGTTCTGCATGTTTCACTGCATTAATGCTGCAACCTAATGACGATATACAAGGATGCATCATCAGATAAGGATGTGTGCTGTTTTTCCTTTCTTTTTGTAGTGTTTCCGTGTAATAATGCATGCGTGGGTGTGTGTTTGTTTCCTCAGGCAATGTTCAGGACAGTTAAGAAGAGGACTTTCCAGCCGGTTGCCATGAGGAACACGCTTGTTTAAAACGGTGCATTCACTTGCCGCAGGCAGTTCAGATGAGAGATGACTAGAAACATGGAGGAGAGGCTTCTTTTTAATTTAGTATTATTAAATGCAAACTGTGTGACACTATTTAAAGGCAATTAATTATTATTCTGTTTATCTAGTCATTTTTATTTTTGTTTCTGTTTTGTCAGTTTGTTGTGCTCGCCCTGACATGGAACCAGAATTCCCTTCTTTGTTTTATGGGTGGATTCAGTGCATAGTATTCCAGACACACACACACATACACCATATCAAGGGTAATGCATAGCAGTAACGTCTTCTTGCAGTTTTAAGAAGCAACACACCTCCCTTAATCAGAACTCAGGTATTTACGACATGTGATTTTAGCATGTAGAATGAGTACTGTGACTACTCAATAAGGCATATATACAGTATGGATATATATATATGGACTATAATTCTACTGGCTACTATACCACAGGCCTGGTTTTTGTATTTGGTTGAAAGCTTGTTCAAGATTTTTTGAGAAGGTGCGAGTCTCCGTGTGTCTCGGTTCCAAGCTAGCAGTTCCCCTCAGACACCAGCACTAGAACTAGTCTTATTTTTATTAGGTGCAGATGCATTGCAGTCCCAGAATCGCTAAGTATATTTTACAAAGCTCGGGTTTCTCTCATACTTCAAAAAAGCTTCTATTTTAAACACGATCTTTATAGTGTACATTTCCAAATATATGTACGTCCCCAGCACCCCAGCTTTTATTATTTTGAGTTGGCTTTATCGAAATTTAACCTATGGGTTTTTGTCTGTGTGGCTACAATGAATAAAAATATGAAGTTCTTGTCAAAGAAAACGAAGATTAGTTAGAACACCGAAGCTTGGAAACTGACTAATGTGTTCTGCAAAGTGCTACATTTTGTATCTGCTAGGACAGTGCTTATGATGAGGGGTTTGCCCTCAAATTCCTGACACCTTCTCTACTGATTGTTTAGTTTGTAGGAGTTAGACTGCTTAAGACGACTGTTGGAGACACTGTACTCCAGCTATTAAAGAGTGAAATGATGTGTTAAATGAATGAGGACTTTGGTGATTATGGTGGTTCTTATACCTGTTTTGTTCTTCTCTCCATCACAAGCTTTCTTCCTAACTTCACATTTCTTCTTGGTCCATTAACTCACTGTCTCTCACCGTCTCTCACTGTCATGCAATCACAATCACTGACTCAGTCACTGCAGGACGTGACCAAAGCAGTCTCCTTTCTCTAAACTGGGCCAATATTTACAAAATGGTGCACACATCCATCATTCTTATTCCATGGTTTTTGTTCTTGTCTTCATGTTTCTCTGACCATAAACATAACCCTAGTTTCTTCCCCAGAATCAGTCATTTCCACAGCATTAACAGTGTTTCCCTGCTGGCCACCATACCATTGTTTACATCCCTTATTTCATACATACGTACATGGCAGGAAGCAGTAGAGTAGACTAAACAGCCTGTGCAATCACTGCATTTTGTTGGTCTTCAAATCGGACCGGTCTGAGGGTCCTGAACTTTCTGGGAATGGTCCAGAGGTGTGTTTCTCAATAATGGTCATGGAGTTTCCCAGACCTGTTCGTTTTAACAACTCGACCAATTCAACCTAATTAAGATTAGTTAATCAGCTGTTGATATCCAAATATCCAAATGGGAATCTGGTTCTCCAAGACCAGGACTGAGTAACACTGTTCTAGATGTTACATATTTAACCTGCCAAGTCTGAAATACAGTACACTTGGTTCAAGATCAAAAAACAAACAAACAAACAAAAAAACAACCTGTGGTTCAAAAGAGTATACCATTCTACCCACATGTTTTTGATGCGTTTGTGGCTACTCCTTTAGGCCATAGTTTGTGCACTTTCCAATAGTGTGTTAATTCAACCTTTTGACTTCTTTTCTTTTTCTGGTACATGAATTGATGAATATGCTGAGTGGTGTTGCATGGAGACGTGTGTAACAGCTAGATCCAAGATCTTGTACTTTTACTGTTCTGTACATAGTAAAGCCTGTGTTTTAAGGGTGTTTTTATGGCAAAAAATATCTTCAGGAGCTCATCATTGGTTATCCACCCATTATTAAAAGGTCACACACATAGAGCTGAACCTTCATCAGGGACCTACTATATACAAATGAAGGATAGAATTGCGCTGTTATCCTCCTAGTAAAAATTTGTCCCTCTTTGCTTATTCGTGTAGTGGCATCTCTGCCTCAGATTACGAAGGAGCAGGACAAATATAACTAAGCTGAATACAACAAGCTGTGCACAATTTACTTCTGTTATTTCAGTTTTATTTGAGTTTTGGTTTTAGCCATTGTGAAATGAATTAGCCTCTACTTAGCATGAACCTTTTAAATACATTTAAAAACAAAAATAAAAAAGGAAAACAATAGCTGAAAAGAAAAAAAAATACATATGTACTGGCAACATGTTAAAGAAATATTGTACTCATTTAATTTTGACAGAATTATTTTTATTAAAATACACATCCATGAGCATATGATGGTGTCTCTTGTGTTATTTTGCATATCTTGTTTCTTTGCATGCAACAAAATCACACGAAATGAAATGATGATGATAATGATGATGATGATAATAATAATAATAATAATAATAATACAATCCTTGGGCAATGGTTCTGAGTGACTTGTGAAAATGTTGTTTACATCCCTTGTGTTTCTTTTCACATCTCTGCCTCCCAAAATTAGAAGCTTGTGCTGCCCAGGCCAGTGCATCTAAATTATAGAGTAAGAGAAAGAGCTTCCTGAAATGACAGGCCAAATGATTGACCATTAAGGCTGGAGTACCACAGAGCCTGGAGAGCCTGCTCAGTGCAGATTAATTGCAAAGCCAGGTACAATCTATAAATGTACTGTAAGTGCGCCACAATAACACTCGCAGAAGAGAGACAGACCCAGCTCACCAATAAAACTTTTATTGTTTCCCAAACAGATCCATTCCCATTTTTTACGTCTTATAATTTAGTCATTCTGGCCTTGGAGAGAATGAGTCTCTTCCAGTAATGTGTAACAAGGTTAGAGGTAAATGTTTCCTGGTCCACTTTACATGTTGGGCTCCATTGCATACTTAGAGTGGTCTTTCGTTTTCCACCCGATCACAGATGTTCATTAGGGTTAAAAATTTAAAGACTATATTCACAATTCATCTTGTTGCTCTTTTACAGTACCTTGACCCAACCAGTTTTTGAATGGAATATACTGGTACTTAGAAGAATTTGTGATGTAATCGGTTGGTGAATATAGGAGCATGTTAGGCACATTTCTTATGCTATAACATTAACATTGATCATCAATTATATACCAGGAAGCTGGTGACAAAATCATGGGCAAGGATCATTCATGCCTGAGCAAAAGCCAGCCTGTCTTGTCCAATCCAAGCACAAATTGCTGCCCATGCCAGTGGAGCACAAATTGCTAAAATTGTTAATGCTGGCTATGATATGAAGAACATCCAGTGAATCAAAGCTTGCTGTAGAAAGAGGTTAACTGGCAAACCTGTTGATCCAGCCTCCAAATTCTCCAGATCTCAATTCGAACGAGCATCCATGGGATGTCCTGGACAAAAAAAAACGTGATCATTGAATCTCCAACCAACAACACACAGCGCCCAAATAATCTGCTGCAAATGTCATGATGCCAAACACCACAGCACATCTCCAGGTCTTATGGAGTCATGCCTTGAAGAGGTGAAATATTTTGGTGCCACAAGGGGAACTTATGCAATATTGGAATTATTGTTTAGCGTACACTATGTAGTTCCCTTTGGTCACTGAACATAATTATTTAGGTTTCACATGATGATTTTAGATTTCCAACATGATGCTAGTGGCTCTAATATGTAACACATGCTGAAGTTCATTCATTCATCTTCTATGCCGCTTTATCCTTAATCAGGGTCGCGGGGGGCCTGGAGCCTATCTCAGGAGACTTT
>JAQQZS010000037.1:16986491-17003197 GCA_030068045.1 Platyallabes tihoni
GCCTGGCCGGGGAATCGAACCCAGACCCTGGAGGTGCAAGGCGACAGTGCTAACCACTACACCACCGTGCCGCCCATGCTGAAGTTCAGGTGCTGCTAAAAAATAGTTACACTAATATTTAGTTTAACCGCTTTTAGTTTTGATTATGGCACACAATGTGGAAGCCATATGTGAAACTGATCCCTCATTCTCTTTCACTATGTGAATGACGGAATATGGCCGTGTCATCAGGGAAGAAAAACACCACTGATGTGATTAACTGGTCATTTAGTACGTTTAGGTCGTCAGCTGACTTTATGTGATCTAAGCAGGGGTGTGGGTGCAATTGAAAAGTGTTGGTGGTGTCGAGGCTGGGCACCCTTGGATCTCGATCATGGTTGTTCTTGATTTTTTTTCTGACCGCATTTAGTCTGTGGCGTTGCTTCCAGGTTATAATAACACAGTAAGTATGTACGTTCTTAGCCCAATTCAGTTAACAAGTAACAGCAACTCCAACTAAACTGCATAATTCTAAAACTCATAACTAGTTCCCTTCTTTACCATGTAGTTAATTGTGCAAGTGGACAGAGTACTCACCTGTCCAATATCTGGAAATGTCCATCCTGTTTCTGACCGGTAAAACATTCTTATGGCCAAACATATTTTACTTCCCAATATTTTGACTGCTTCTACATCGACCAGCCACAACATTAACACTGATTGTCAATTATATACTAGTAAAGTGGTGACAGGATCATGGGTACCCATGGCTCACACATACCCACAGGAAGCAAAAGCAAACTTATTTGGTCCGATCCCACGGAAAAGCCAATGCAGCGGAAATTGCCAACAAAAAAATTTATTCTGACAGAAAGGCACCTGAACAGCCAGGGTACCACAGCTTGCTGTGCACAGGCCCTGGCAGGCAAAGAACCCAAGACTGACAACCTGGGATTCATATTTACAAGACTCCAAATAAGACTGAGCACTTATGGGATGTGCCAGACAAACCAGTCCAATCCGTTGAGGTCCCACCCTGCTACCTACAGCAACCAATGTACCCGCCGCTAAATGGGGCTAACGCTCCACAGAGGTGTTTCGCCTGCCATGCAGAAGGCCGGGGTTCAATTCCCCGCCAGTGCTCAAACCCACCAGCCACTGGATGCAGTGCTGGTCCCAAGCCCGAATAAAATGGGAGGGTTGCGTCAGGAAGGGTATTCGGTTTAAAACCTGAGCCGAGTTGTTGTGCGGACTGGATATTCCGCTGTGGCGACCCCTTTGCCGGGAGCAGCTGAAAGACCAACAACTGGGCTCACTGGTTTCCATCGTAATGTTATGAGTGACTAATATATGTTTTTCATTCATTACCAGTTTCGTGCTAGTAAAACCCGTCTCTTTTATGTGTAAAGTTTTTAGGTGTTTGGTTCTTTTATGTATGAAGTTCTTTTGTTCTTCCCAAAGTAATGAATGACAAAGGGATTTTACATGCGTGAATCCTTAAATTTATACTTCAGTGAAACAAGGAATGGCAACACTGTTCCTAGAGACTGAGAAAATGAGAAATAACACACATTTTCTATTTAACACTAGAGGTTTACCCCTGGCTTTTCCTGCATGCAGATCCTGACGCATGTGTGCTACTATTACCTGCGAAAGAAGTGTGCAGTCAACTCGCTGCCGCTCCTCACGCTGCTCGTGAGCCAGTACTTTTACCTGTCATATACGCCGTCCCAGTAGACACGTCACAGCCTGATCCAGGGTTTCAGTAGCTATGAGCCCTCGGCCATGACGCAAATGACGGGTAATGACAGGTCTACTGTTATAGGAAATTCGGTGAGGAACTCCTGTGACACGCTCACAGTATGACATAAATGTTGATGATGCTGCCTACTGCTACATTATGTAATGAACCCCTTGTGAAGCACCGGTGATGGAACACCTGTGATAAAAACTACCTGTTCACACACTGAGAATTTCTGTCTTATATACATAGATAGTGTTGATTAGAGGGTGTCAATAATGTCACATATTTGAAAGATACTATTATTTTAAAAACCCTGCCTCGTGCCCGAAAGTCTCCTGGGATAGGCTCCAGGTCCCCCGCGACCCTGATTAAGGATGAAGCGGTATAGAAGATGAATGAATGAATCAAGGACAAATATAAATGGATACATAAACATGTGCAGGGTATAATAATTCTAATTAATTCTACAGGAATTTGTCTTATTCCACAGATAACCAGTAGAGGGGGCCATATGGTTTCTTATTAAATGGAAAGCAAAAAATCTGCACCTTAAATCAGGTTTTGTCCATCTTTGTCAACTTCCTTTCATTATTTATTTTTCTATATATTTTTCATATATATATATATATATATATATATATATAACATTTGATTTGCTTCAATATAGGTTTTATGTACTAAGATGTTATGTAGCTTTGCCCAACTAAGCAAAAGAAAGTTGTACTCTGATTAAAATGATTCATGATATAACTCAAAGGAATGATATGAAAAAGCCTCTGCTAACATTTAACACTTGCACAGTTATACACAAATATGACAGGAATGCATTTAATGTTCAATTTCCATTACACAATAACTACCTACATTTTTATGATCAGGTTACTGTATGTAATAAAATTGCATATTAAAATGTTATTTTTTGACAAAAAGTGTTAAATATTGTGATTGTGGTTTAAATTAAATATGATCTTTAAAACCAGAAACCCTAGATAAGACAGTAAACGTGCATCATTTTGAATACTTTTATTTCCGTAGAACAATTTAAAATTCCCATATTTGCATTCACAGTATGATACACCTCCACCCATCTGAATAGAATAAAATCATAGATTTCTTCAGATTTACGCTTGCTTCCTCACACGCAAAAGAAATAGAAACGTCTTCTCCTGGAATTCCAATATACATACAAAAGTACAAGAATAAGAAAAATACTTTCCATATTTTACACATATACTGTATATATACTGCTCTTTTAATAAAAAGGGCTCCCAGTTTACAAAATTGTCCATTTTCTCAGTGTATATATACATATACATACATAAAAAAAATTAGGTTCATGACAATTTTTATTATGGTGGCTGTTATTCCAATTTGTGTGCCATTCATATCTTTAGATACTGATTAGCGAGAGAGAGAGAGAGAGAGAGAGAGAGATATGTGAATGTCTTTTCATACTGCCGTACATTAATGATATCCAGTGCGTTTAGAACAATTCCTCCTAAAAAGAAATCCTCTTAAATAACCTAATTGGACAAGGACAACAAATCTCCGCCTCCCAAAAATACCCTTCCAGTTGTCCAAACCCTTTTAAATGCCCTTCGACTACAATCGTGCACATCTTTTATTTCATGTTCCCTCCAGCTGTCCCATTGACTCAGAGGTGTTGGATTTGCAGACGTTGTGTCTGCGTAAATGTCAAAACAACCCCGGTTCTGCAGCCTTTCTCAGCATGAAAAAAAACTGCTGAAATATATTTTAATGTGACAGAGTGGAAATAATAATGATGAGAAATAATGGGAATTAAGAAGGCTTTCGGGATGAAACTACACCTGCCAGGAAAACACACATCCACAGGTCACTAAACACTTTGGCGTTCTTGGTGTTTTTGCTGGCCACATGTCATAAAAGAACTTTAAAAGGTAAAAGATAGAGGGTTGGTGAAAAGTCAACACTCTTGATTCAGTTCTGTTTAGATGAGTTCCTCCTCCATTCTCAGAATCCTATTTGTCATTTGATATTGAGCTTTTCTCACTTTACACATTCACACATATCAGCAAAGGAATGTATGAACGAGCTCCCCAGTCAGGTGGAATTTACATGCGAGAGGAATTTCCTTCATTTAAAAAAAAAAAATTTTTTTTTTACGCAAACACAGAACACATCAGACAGCACGCAGACAGCTGGCTACACACACAAGAGGTCAAGGCCTCCTCTCTCACTGAGCCGCAATGCAGTGCGAGTAAAACATCTATTATTGATACATTTCTAGGGAGAGTGGATAACAACCCCGGGCGGGCGAATACAGGCAGCCAGCTTCAAAAGCAGAAAGCCTACTAGAGTCTGGGGCCAAGCAGCTATCCCTGGGTTCATAACACTTTAAGCAGCTTGAGGTGAGACAGGTCTGGAGAGAGACAGCATCCGATACCTTCTGAAACAATATGTGCATTTTGAAAGAAATGAAATAAGACAGCTGCTGATTTTTTCAGTGTATATAAACATAAACGTGTCTCGGTGAGAGCTATGTGAAAACTGACAGACCTGGCTTTCAAACGTCATTAGAACTGGGTTTGCCATTTCCTTATGCAAGATCTAGATTACTGTATTGTTCCTCTTCCTTTTTTTTTTTTTTGTTTTTTTTTTTTTGCTGCAACTTACTAGACCAGAGGCAACATTGGGCATGTACGTAGCGATGAAATTTAAAACATTAGATTAATGATGCTGAATTTTGCCTAAGAGCAATTTACACCCAAAATGATGCCGTCTAAGGCATGTTTTAGAGAAGACTGTGTGATCTAAGGGAGACAACTCATTACTATAAAGTAAAGCAAATACAAAAGGCTCAGCTAGAATGTTTTCACTGTTTCACTGATATTATAAAGATGACATAGTGTGTCTGAACAGAATTTCCTGCAGCCCAAATCAGAGATGCATACCATATACATACGTCATGAATCAGGACAATCAGGACAATCATTGATAGTGTGCATTATTAATTTCTTCATCATTCTTACCAATGCTACTATGCCAATTTTTTTTCGACATGCAGGAAGCATCAGAACAAAAAAAAAAAAAATCATTCCAGTGTCTTTGCAGAGGAGTTCATGTGATGGAGAATAAAGATTCCACCACTACTATAGTGCAGGTGGAGATCGGACTAGGCATCAAGGCATCAACACCACCATGAAGAAAGTGTGTTTATGTGCTAGTTTCTGCTCCTTCATCAATTGTGGCGAAATATATGCGCGCTGTTTGATATGAATGATTAGATAAAAATTAGACTGTAAGTCCATAAGGCACTTCCATGAGGTGATGTTTCCACATGTACTCTGGAGACAGTCCAGGCTGTAATTACTACCCCTCACTAACTCCACTAGGCTCATGCCCTCCTTCAGCTGGCGGGCAAGTTCTTGTGGAGATCAACATCATATCGATGTTTTGTGACATTAGGTACAGTACTATAAAACCTTTAGCCTTTTGCTTTGTCCTAGTTGTGCATAAAACCATTGTATGAGTGTGTCCTGTATGATATGACAAGATTTATTAATAGGTGTTTCACAATGTGATGAAGTTGCCGTCCTCTCTCATACTCTCTTGGCTGCTGCTCGTCTTATTAGGGCTGCTGTTGTGCGAGCTTATAGAGCTCGTACTGGGCAATGAGACGCTCTGCGGGAGAGGCCTCTGGCCATAAGCAGCCATTGAAGTATGAATGCCATTTCCATTGGTCAAGTGATATGATGTATACGCAGGCAGGTTATCACTCTCGATAATGAGATCGCTTTCGTCTTCATCACTGTCCCCTTCCATCACGCTGTTGCTGTTACTATACTGGCTAACAGTTTGAGAGGCAGGACTAGGAAGTGAGTCCTGGGAAAGCACAGATCCTCCTGAGCCGGTAGAGATGTTGCCAGTCGAGGTTTTGCTTGACCTGTGTATTACGTTGTTGCGCTGATTGGCCGGCTTCACCGTCACAATCAGGTTGTGGCTGTTGGCCACCATCATGTCTGTAACCTGGTCCAGTGACTTGCCAGCCACGTCAATGGAGTTGACTTCCAGTATCTCATCGTTAACCCCGAGCAATCCTGTGCTCTCAGCCAGCCCGCCCTTAACCAGACGTGAGATGAAGACACCAGGCACTTTCTCCACACCTTGTTGCGTGACACGCACGCTCACACCATCACGGATATAGAAGCCCAGAGGTTTGTTAGTGCCATGCTTGTGCAGGCGCACACGACGGTGTGTTTCAGGCAGGATATCCACGTCGATGATGGAAGAGATCTGCCGGAAGTCCTGCGGGAGACTGATCAACAGACCTGATTTGCTCTTCTGCTGGTTGGCACGCAGTCCTGCCAGGCCTTTTTTTCTTCTCTGCAGAGAATTAGTGCCAAAGACCACGGGCTCGTCCACATCTGCGGGTCAAAAAGAAAGAGAAATTGGTCATGTGAAAGAAAGAAAAAATTACTTTCATCCAAACCCCTGTGTGAGTCAGACACAGAAGCGGCTCCATTTTAAGATGCTACATTTGCACCAACTGGTGCAATTACTTAAGGCCACATGTTTATATAGAGAACTATTTTTAATCGTTTTTTCATGAGTAAGCAAAATCTATTACATTCTGTTTTTCTTTGGAAAATGTCCGCTAGAAACAGCAATGCTAAGGTTAGGGTAACAGGAGCAACCAGGGCAACGGAACACATTATTCAACAATGATCATGATGATGGATGGATGAATGGATTAAAAACAAAAACAAATCACAATAATTCTCTCAATCACTCAACTATCTAAATAAAAACATTGTTCAGTGTAATTTCAAGTTGTCTAAACTCCAGGGAGACACAAAAGTTTAATATTAATAGTCGTTTTCCATTATAATCCACTAGAGAACAAAAAGTCATTTACACCTTCACACAGAACTAACTCAATCAGCTATGTGTGTAGGTTTGTGCTTATTTTCAGCATGGTAGATTAATAACAGAACATATAATGAACGAAACAACACATCCTCAAATGGAATTTCATTTTGTTAATTTTATCAGCTTCAACTGGTCTCTAAGAACATATGAGTACAGGCACAAAGACTTTTTCAGTCATGTGAACAACTCGGTTCTATAGCAACCATAATCCAACAAATGACTCCCGGGTCTTTGAAACAGCTCAGCATTATTTGGAACTAATCAGCGTAATCATATTCCACAATGGACAAAGAGTGGCTCTTTCTAAACCTCGCGTGGGTATTTAGATTAATTAAGCCGTCAGACCAGAAAGCATGGCAGGGCATGTGCTAGGTTATTACATTTCTAATTCATTAGCCGAGTGCTGTTCACATCTAATCTAGTAAGGATGGGTTAAAGTGATGGGTAGACAGAGTGAGTCACTGTCTGATCTTTGTGACCCCCCACTTTAATGCGAAGCAACATATGTCCCCACACGAGGGACACATATTGATCAACATATGTCCAGGATGATGAATCGATTGTAGCAGGTACAAGAGGGAGTCTCTGAGTCTGAATGTGAATATACTTATCGATATACTTATACATATCAGATACATCCCTTGATTTTTTTTTTTTTTCCTGTGGTCAGTCACTGCTCACATTTTAGTTTTGTATATAACTTTTTTTTCCTAACTGAGAGACATTAGGTACCATTTATTACAAATTTTAAAATAAACTTTAACATTTGCAAACACACGGTTTTGAGCATACATGTCTGCTAGATTGGTGTGTGTATCCGTGCGTATTGCTAGGCTGCATTTACATTGTACGCTCCACACATAGCAAGAGCCATGGGCTGCCTGTCTCCCCGCGTTAGACTGAGAGCACGGACCCACGCAGAGAGGAGAGCAGTGTGTGTTATTAAAGCTGCACAGGCCTGGAGGGAGGGCAGGAGGGAGTCTCGCCGGCCAGACTGGGGGTGGGGGTGGGGGTGGGGGGTATTTGCAAAGTGGGGGGATGAGCTGCCTCGGGGACTGTAAGGGATTCCATGCGTCACCCCACTCTGCATGAGCTCAGAGAAACAAATGCAGACTAAAAGCTTTTTTGCACATTTCTGATGGAGATGTGTGTAAATGCGTGTGTGTGTGTGTGTGTGTGTGTGTGTGTGTGTGTGTGTGTGTGAGATCACACTGTCTGTTGTAAACATTATGCTAATTGAGATAGTAATGTGATGTACCACTGAGAGACCAGATGCTGGTACAAAAAGCATTGCTGCTCAAAGTGAGATCCAAGAACACCTGGGGCTCTGAGAAAAACAGCTGTGTGACCTGCGATTATTTTTACTTGAGCTATTTTGGTGGAAATCGCAAACCTATTTGACTAGTGAAATGATTTAATTGATATCCTTTACAAAACCTTGATTTCATGAATGCAATCTGAGGTTGTCTGTAGGATTTACTTTAAAGTTAAATTTCCCTATAAGAGAGAGAGTACTTAGAACTGAATAACACACACACACACACACACACACACACACACAAACACACAAACACACAAACACACACACGCACAATTAGTCTGTATTCACTGGTGTCCTTAATGAACCAGATACTCTCCGCATCTACTCTGCTGCTCTCATTAATCACTTCGTCAGGACCTCACCATAATAACAGGACATTACAAATCAAGGAGTCCACCACTCCTTCCATTAACACTGTCAGAAAGAATACGTGCAGGTGGAAAGACCGTCAGCTGTCAGGATGTTAGGCTTAATTGAGAAACTGCCTCCAAATCACACGGGTGCTCATTCTGAATCTGAAAAATCTGGATCTTTTATGTCTTACCTAGAGTGTCTGTGAACTCGTGATACCCTAAAAAAAAAAAAAAACAGGTACAGACGAGCTTCTTATGATTCTTTGTTCCTGTCAAATCTTGGAAAATTCTCAATACATGGAACTATATGAAAGACCAGTACAGTTCTTAACAGGGACTACAGATCTTGAAACAAGCTGGCTTAGAATATATGCGTCTGCATTGTAAAAGCAATCAGGAAACAAAACTGGGTCAGTGAATGAACTATAACATTATCACTATCAAAGATCATCCAAGAGCTCATCCATGATCCCCAGAATATGGAGAAAAAAGGAACAATATAAGAAATGAAACCCAAGGGCACAGACAGTGCAGAGCTTTGTGGATTACAAACTTATACAAAGCCTTTCCTGACTTCCTCTTTACTCTCACTGAGACACTCTGGTATTTTGGGAATAAAACCAATCTGAAAGCTTGTGCTAGTGAAATATGTTTGGTGATATAAAGGCACCTGTAGATTAAGGCATGTTCTGGTCTTGAATGCTTTGGCTGTAAAAGAAAGGAATTGGACTTTCAGCTACTTAAAGGAGACCTAAACCATGGAATAGAAATGTTTATAATGAAATGTTTCTGGTGTATTTAGTGATTGTGGAGCTAAATTTTAAGTTAGTATACTTCTAGTTTTATTATTCCTGTGAAAATCTAGCAGCTCTGATGATACATTCTCAGCAGAGATTTCTATAATGTCAAATAAAAGCTAACATACATACAGTACTAAGGTGAAAACTGTGAGGTATTGAGTTTAAACTTCACAATTTCTAGACAAGCTTATTTCTAGGCAAATTATCATTTTATATGTTACTAAAAGGGCAAGCAAGAATCTCTTGTTCTATTGGCAGATCATTTTACTAGTTGTAGTCATTTATTTCTTAAAAGAAACAAAATTGTCTGCTAATAGAAAAAGTCATTTTCACTTGCAATTTTAGTAACATTAAACTAGAAATAATAATAAGCTTAATCATTTTATATATTAGCACTGTCACCTTGCACCTCCAGGTTCTGGGTTCGATTCCCATCTCTGGTCTGTGTGCACGGCGTTCGCATGTTCTCCCCGTGCTTGGTGTCCTCCGGTCCTCCGGTTTCTTCCCAAAGACATGCAGATTAGGCTAATTGGCGTTCCCAAATTGCCCGTAGTGTGTGAATGAGAGAGGAAGTGTGTGAATGTGTGTGCCCAGGATTGGCACCCTGTCCAGGGTGTACCCCGCCTCGTGCCCTAAGTCTCCTGGGATAGGCTCCAGGCCCCCCGTGACCCTGAATACAGGATAAAGCGGTATAGACAATGAGTGAGTGAGTCCCTAGATTCAAGAATTGCTGTCATGTTTTTTGCAGTGAACCTCAATTTGATCCATTTTACACAGAAAACAAGGTCAGAAGGAGAAGATCTCAGGTACCAGCACCATAAATGCTAGAACGTTAAAGATGCACGTGTCTAGTGAGGGTGGGTCCGATTAGAATACATTAAAAGGATGGGTTTGGAGGAATGATACAGTGTGGTACTTCATCAGCGAATATTTGGTAACATCAACCAAAACACATTTTCTGGTAAACAACGACACTTTTGACCATATAGCACACAGTTATAGAGGTGATATTGTTATGTTATCCAGTTATCACCAAGAAAAGTCTGGTTTGTCTCAAGGTTTCCTCCTTATGTCATCTCAGTGTGGTTGTTCCTTGGTATTCCTCGGTATTTCTACATTTATACCTGGAAATTATTATATCTCTAAAGCTGCTTTGTGACAAAGTCCAGTGTTAAAAGAACTACAGAAATAAAACGAAATTTAATTCGGCTTAAAATTAACATTCACTCAATACGTAGTAGTGCTTCGCTATTGCTGTTTTGCTTAGAACTTTGAGCTGGAAAGGACTGGAAGAGGACTGGAACATCATCCATTTATGACCCAGAGTCGCCACTACAGTTTAAAAACAGGACACTGTGTACTGTATGTATGATTATATTAGACATCATCAAAGGTAAAATGAATTTGGACTGTCATGTACAACGCCCTTCCTCATTTCCGGTAGGAACTATTTAAAGACAAACTTCCTCTGGTCTGTGTCTCTAGCTTGAGGTCTAGGCTAGTCTCTGTAATGTGTTACATTACTCCAGGTATAATCAAATGAAATCGTTTAATTCACTAATGAAGGATAGCCTACCCTTTATACACCTCTGCTGGTTAATGTTATCTTCTACATTACACTGATACTGCTATATCCTGGTCTTGGCTTGGTTGGCAGAGAGCTTGAGTTTAGATGAGTCCATCCTTGTACATCTGATGTGATCCTGGAGACCAACATCTAGCACATTAATAATTACAGAGCGGTAGTGCAGATCAGCTGGATTGCTTCTACCAACCTGCTGTTACTGCTGGCTATAATAGAGACATCTGATGCCGTTGGTAAGAAGCTTCTGATAGCACTAAGTCTTTCTGTCTCACAGCTTCCAGCCGTGGATCACATTACATTTATGATCCAGGAGCCCACACATAACAGCATCCATGAATGTTGTCAAACTCACTGCACGACGGATTTTAGTGTAAAAGGAAACACATCTGACAAAAAATATGTGGTGGCATGGGAAATCCCTACACATGAAGTCTCAAACATTACCATCATCCACATTAGAGCAAAAAACACACTCAAGGCATGAGCCTCCACGTCTTCTCTTCACTCAACTGATCTCTCTTACCATCCGGGAAAAAATAATTGCTGATTAATGCTGTCATTTGGGTTTAAATTTCCCACATCTGCATTAGAATATTCAAAAGGTTTTATTACATTATCCAATGTCATGTTAGCAAATATCAATTGAAGTGCTCTACTCTGTTTTGATGACATCACAGATTACCAAATTAATTAGGCTTAGGCTTCACTTTGTGATGGTACTGTCCAAAAATTTGATCAAAATGTGACATTTATTTACCCTGTAAGTAAATTATACTGTGATAGCAAAATTGTACAATTGCTTACAGCCATGTTTGTTTTTCTGGCTCCTTAAGCATAATGAGCTTTGCTGAAAGACAGCTCAGAATAAGGATGCACAGTACTGTGTAAACTCATTGTTTTATTTCGAATTACATTTTGGAATATAATTTGTTAAAAATTGGTTGTTTATGTAACAACCACAGCAGCAACCTCATTTCCCCTCTCGTCTGTTCCGACCACTCAGCATTCAGCTTCACCAGTACAGTATACTAATCACTGGCCTGATCATCTGTCATCATCTGCACCTGTTTCTCACTGGTTCGTGTCTTAAGTTAGATGTTTTTTTTTTTTAATGCTTGAATGTTTCATAGGTCATTGTGTGGCTTAAAACACAAAAAACATTGCTCTGAAACTGGTCAGGTACAGCGGATGTCGTAAAATAGGGAATAAAAAATCCATTAGCATTAAAAATATGAAGAAACGAAGGAGCTCCAGACTTTTGGCTTGGATAATATTATAATACTAGGAAAATAATATTAAAAGGAAGTAATTTGAAAAATCTGGTCATGTTTGTGATTGTTTTATAGTTCCTTAAGAAGCCAGTTATATTACAGAAAGATCAGATTTTTCATAATTTTGGCTAATATATATGGCAGGATTAAGGCATATCTTATATTTTAGCACTGTTGCCTTGCACCGCAAGGTTCTGGGTTCGATTCCCATCTCTGGTCTGTTCGTTGGTGTTCCCAAATTGCCTGTAGTGTGTGAATGAGAGTGTAAGTGTCGAGTAGACTCGCCTGGTGTACTGGTTGACTGATATGAACATTATTTTCATATTCACCTACAATTATTACAAATATTTGAGCAGAAGGAAGTAACTGCTATATATTCTCAGCTTTCTCTTAAGTCATACAGCAATTACATTAATGACCTTCATACTTGTTTTTCTCTTGCTCTATTGTAAGTTACTGCACTCGTTGGGGTGTGGCGGTTTACAGTATGCCGGGCTCACACATACATACATGCACCCGTCTTCATGTGTGTCTGGTCCTGTGCATGACCTCACTCTGTGTTACAGCCATCTGGAGACTGATGCTTGGCCATATGGTGACTAAGGCACCTAACCCCCCTCTCCAAATCTCCTTCGCTTATTGGTCTCATATGAAAGAGAAATGTTCAAATAGCAGCATCACACAAAAACACATGTGGCTTTGCATAAGTTAATTAAAGATGACCATAGAAAAAGTGTGTGTGTGTGTGTGTGTGTGTGTGTGTGGAACAGACAAGTGGGGCTTTGTTTGGGATTATCACGGCTAATGAGGGTCCGTTCTGAGGAACGTGTAACACCACCCTCCATCCTGATAATCACCTTAACCTTGTGTGTTTCTGCTTTTAAATCAATAACGATCTAGATGAAGCCTAAACCTACTTCCTTTTTCATAAAACATAGACTCATTGTCAATGTTTTTATTCTTTCAAAGATCACACATGAGCTCGGACAATCAACTGCACATGCACAAATTCAAAAAAACTTCCTCTGTTACAGGTTTTCTTCCTCCACTGTGGGGAAACAGGCGTGACTGAGGTTCTCCTTTCCCACGTCTCATACTTTCTGTCCTGCTCCAACCATTCGGAGCGGATTTTCAGTGAGATGGGGTCGTACTCCAGATGACGTTGGCATTGATTTATATCCTGCACTGTACTTTAGTGCTGCTCTTGAACTGAATACTTCTATGACCAAGAATAAACACTCGTGAGTGTGTAAAGACAGCGTGACTGATCCAGAAAGAATTCCCAGCAGGTACATGTATAAAGTATGAATTTTTCCTTCTAATCCACAAATGGACAGCCGCCAAGCAGAGCAAGCATTCTTCTTATTTTTTAGCATAGATTCAAGTCCACACCCTCAAGTTGCGAAACCTTGTGTCCCAGTCTTCGTCCACGGCACTGTCCCCACACTGTACTCCAGATTTAGGTATTAAGAGGAAGGTGTGGAGAAATGGACAGAAACTGGAGACTCTACTGCAGAGAGCTGAGCAGAATCACGTCAGCGTCCTAATTTCCCTAAAGATTTCCCAGACATCATTCAGAAAAAGCCTGGAATCTGATGAAAAACACTGGGCAGTGATGTGTGTGCCAGCTTTGCGGTCTAAAATCCAATCTAAAATTAGCCTGAACCAGTTAATCCAGGAGAGGATTTAAAATGGTAATGGCACGCACCCAAGCTCTAAGCCTCCTCTCATATGTTTCAGCCTTTCATATCATCCCCAAGCTCCCCCCCCCCCGCCTACACTTCTCATGCTTTTACCTAATCAGCGGTTTGTATTTGCATGGTTGTCATGGCAATCTGTTCTCAGATACATGCACCTGTACAACAGGCAGGCTGGTCCCCTTACATACCCTCGCTGCTCTGTGACTGGCTAGCGTATAGCTTTGGCAATGCAGTGGGCTAAAATATGCAGACGTGGAGCTTCTTACAGCTGGTAAGAGAGACATTCGAGGACACGGAGATATTGGCAATATGTGGAAGAGCAAGGCGTTCCAGCACTAAGATATCAGGTTAACTGAGAGAAAAATGTAGGCTGTGGAGAAGCCGAGCCTTGAAACATGCGGTGTGAGCTCTAACATACCAGGTGCTCTGTCTAATCATCTGACACGGCATGAATGTGTGTGTGTGTGTGTGTGTGTGTGTGTGTGTGTGTGTGTGTGTGTGAGAGAGAGAGAGAGAGAGAGAGCAGGGGAGAGAAAAAGAGAGAACAAGAGAGAGAACGAGAGAGAGAGTGAACTAGCCAAGAACGTACACCTGCACAACAGATGCAGTGCTGTGCCATGCTTTCTCTCTCATTCCACACCTTTAAGTTCTAGATGTTTTTTTTCTTTTTCAGCACTTTATTTCTGTATCTTTCTTTCTGACTCATTTTTAGCAGTGTGACGATATCTCCTTTGTCATCCCATCAACCCTGCAATATTGAGGTTAAACTAGGTCATGAATATTAACAGTCACAGACAAAAATTGCAAAAGATTGTAAACCGTAAATAGTGTGACCAGACAGTCAACAATACATTTTTTTTCTTTTTTTTTTTTATATCTTTTTTGGGAGGGGCGGGCGGTCTTTTATAAATTTATTTGAAATCTCACAGCCTCATCTAAAATCCACCAATAGGAGAGAAAAGGATAATGAGAAACACGAAACATGAAATATTGAGTGATCACTTAAAATAATAATACACAGAGCTGCAAATCTACTGTAACACTCATGAACAGATAACATACATTTATAACCACAAGCTCACTTTGGTATTCCATGTTTTATTCTTTTGCACATTTTTAAAAATCTATGCAATTTTTTTAACTTTCTGTTTATTATACCCCATTTTCTGCACAAGCTTAGATCGCACTGGTTGATGATGTAAGAAGAAATGATCCTTTTATTACAGGTCTAACATTAGCGCATCCTTACTGTGTAACCTGGCATGAAAAGCACAGTCTCCTATAGAATTTAAGGTTATTACTTGTTACCTGTTGCGTTGTATGAGATCACCTTGGACAGTGTGAGGAACAATAATCGTAAAAGACCAATAAGAAGACATGGTCTTTTTTGTCGATGCCTGTACAGGTTCATCTGGCCCAAGTATTACGCTTCTTATACTGCAGGAACCTGTATATCTATAATCATTTAACACAAAGTAAACAGTGCATACAAGCCTATATATATATATATATATGCCTCGTGCCCGAAGCCTCCTGGGATAGGCTCCAGGTCCCCCGCGACCCTGATCATAGGATAAAGCGGTATAGAAAATTAATGAATGAATATATATATATAAAACCTCATAGGTGAAAATAACATTGTGTTTATCGTATAATAATAGTAATAAAAGTAAGGCAACCATGAACAAAACAGAAATATATAATAAACAAAATAAGCTGCATTTTCTTTTTTTCTTTTCCACACAACATTTGTTTAGTAAAGACAGCAGCAGGAAGGAAGCGAACAAATGAGCTGTTGAAATAGTTAGAATTTTATCCCCCCACTACCTGCCTGGATTCTGATAATAACATATTAGAAGCACAGCAGTGATTCCAAGGCTTAAAATGAGAACTATAATTATTAAAAGAAATAAAATAAGACAAGTTTTAACAAGATATATAAAAAAAAAAGAGAGAAGCGAATCAAACTCAAAAGTCACTAATATGAATATAATGTACAAATGATTATGTTGTGGCCACAATTTGTGTAACTCGAGCCCTTAACTTAATAGAGTGTAGGAACATTATACTTACTACACTGCTTTCTGCTAATGATTTGGTACCAACAGTCAGCTTTGAGAGTTAGAACTAATAATTAATCTAAAACACAAACATCACTATTTCCAGTATAATTCCAGTATGTCTTTATGTATCATTCCAGGATCTGTGAAGTGTAATTTTATGAAACATGTGGATGTCACAGTGGTGTAATGGAATTGATTTCTTCATGTCTTGCTCATTAGACCATGCAACATTTGAATATATCACCATGTAAGCAACGCTGAAAAACTGTAAACTAAATACCTGAACCAGAAATCAAAGCAAAGTTTAAAAATGTATATAGACTTCACTTCCAATACCTGCACGATTCCACTGCTACAGACACACACAAAAATACTGTATATATACATACTATATACAGTATATTCTGTATATATAAACAGATTTGTTTATATGAGTCACTTTGGCCATTTCCATGTGATACTATTTGTGGAGTGTAAGCAGGAATGTGCATAACGGCAGCTCTAGGAAATAGTGGGTCACTATGTTCACACATACAAACACAAAATATCTGTATAGAATATATGATATATACAGTGGGGCAAAAAAGATAAGAGAGGCCTGTACTTTTCATCATAGATATACCTCAACTATGAGAGACAAAATAAGAAAAAAAAATCACATTGTAGGATTTTTAATGTATTAATTGGTAAATTCCTCTGTAAAATAAGTATTTGGTCACCTACAGACAAGCAAGATTTCTGGCTCTCACAGACCTGTAACTTCTTCTTTAAGAGACTCCTCTGTCCTCCACTCATTACCTGTATTACCTGTATTACCTGCATCTGTTATCAGTATAAAAGACACCTGTCCACAACCTCAATCAGTCACACTCCAAACTCCACTACGGCCAAGACCAAAGAGTTGTCAAAGGACACCAGAAACAAAATTGTAGACCTGCACCAGGCTGGGAAGACTGAATCTGCAATAGGTAAGCAGCTT
>JAQQZS010000037.1:17020660-17030854 GCA_030068045.1 Platyallabes tihoni
TGGGATAGGCTCCAGGTCCCCCGCGACCCTGAACACAGGATTAAGCGGTATAGAAAATGAATGAATGAATAATAATAATAGTAATAATAATAATAAATAAATAAAATAATAATAATTATTATTATCTTTCATATTTTCCTGATTTATTATCTGTACAATGCCTTTTTTCTTTTTCCCCTTTTGTCAAACATAAAAAAGACAGACACTGCAAGCTTGTCTTTGTCAATACAGTTGTACACTAGTACCTTTAATTTAGCTTAAAAATAAATGAATAAATAAATAAATATTTGACTAGAATGCCTCTACATGCAGTAAAGGAATACTGCTACCAGTCAAGAATGTCAGCTGACTTATAGCCCATGTCTGCCATCTAGTGCATAAACAGGTTCAACAATTGATTCAGCCTTCCCATTGTAAAGTATATCACGGGTATCTTTGATGTACTGTATGATGTAGATCTTTGAAACACTAAACTTGATAAAAATTTTGGTCTTTGATAGTTTCATGTGTTCATTGCATCACTTTGCAAACAGAAAATGGTAGAACATTTTACAGATTCTAAAAACAAGGAACTTTTGGCAGTATGAGTGAAAGGACAATACTGAAATTAATTAAATTAAACAGGACTTTTAAAGATCATATCATGTGGTAGTATAGCTACTCAGTGATATGACTATTCCGATTATGTTTAGCTAGATAGATCGATAGATAGATAGATAGATAGATAGATAGCTTAATCCTAAATGTAAATTACACTGTTACAGTAACCTACTCACAAATTATTTAAACAAATTATAGATGTAATATTATATAAAGGTTCAATTCCCTCCTTGGGTCTGTGCATGTTCTCCTGTGCTTGGTGGGTTTCCTTCGGGTACTCAAAGTGTGTGTAGTGTGTCTGTGTGTCTGCTTGTTTGTGTGTGTGCACCCTGCGAATGATTGGCACCATAAGTTTTATATATGAATGTATATATGAATGAATATACTACAATTAAAAACTGTAACTGTAAAGTGCATCAATGAGATATTAACATTTTAATTTGTGAGAAAACAGTGACACTTTTCCAAATGGATGATAAAGTTAGTAAGAGCACATGTGATTATACTGACCAAAATTTCAAATAGACAAAGTGGACCTAAACAGGTTGCAGTTAAACCTTGGATTGCGAGCATACTTTTTTCCAGAAGTGTGCATGTATATCAAACCACTCATATATCAAAGGGAATTTCCCCCATATCATGGAAACTCTGATGATTCATTCCACATAAATTCATATTAAGACCTCGCTCATTCATCAAGTTAAAATTTATAAAAAACATTTTGCTCCTCTTCTCGCAGACCAAGTTACTTGCAACCCTAGGTTCCACAATCTTTTTTTTTTTTTAGTAAAATGTTCTTTTGCACTTTTTTTCTCTTACATCCTCGTAGAATTAACCAAAGTTTATAAATTTATATTGGATACTCATATTCCTAATAATGGGTCTGTGTTGAGTGAACATGGTCATGTGCTGTTTATGATCTATGAAGCAACCTACAGACTCTCAACTGTGATATTTTAACCCGCTCACTTCAGGTACTAAATTAGATTATTGACGAAATGCTTCCTGTGTAGAGATAAATAAGCATTGCAGTTTACAAACATGCAAGACATGCTTTACTTAGCATTGTGTGCATACTCAGCATCGCATCGCACGGTATGGTATTCTTCCATAATGGACATCATGAATAATTTATTAGATTTTTAACAATCTTGTTGTGTTCAGACGATTACATCTGATTTTGATACGTGTTGGTGTTTTTTCATCTTTATTTACAGTATACTCAACATTTTAATGAAGCCTAGTGAGGCTTGCCTGTTTTGTTATTAACCAAGTCAGTGTTTGTTCAGTGTGTACATTGTGCATTGTTTTACACTGCTTCCTGGTCAAGCTTTTCCCTTGCTGAGCACACAATACAGGAACAGCAAATCTTTGCTTATTTTGATGTGGTGTAATATTACACTCCATCCATCCATCTAGGAGCGTCTGGATTCCAACTAGGGACCGTGGAGGCCAGTGGTGATTACCACTGTATTTATTCCCATTTTTCAACCATGGTCGGTTAACATTCACACACTGCGGGCAATTTGGGAACGCCAATTACTGTAGTTTAATCCACATATCTTTGGGAGAAAACCAGAGTACCCAGAGCACAGGGAGAACATGGCACTCCATACACAGAGACCCCTAGCGGGAATCAAACCTGGACGCTGGAGGTGCAAGCAACACTGCTAACCGCTAAGTCACCAATATTAGACTACGCATAAATAACATCCTCAGTAGTGACATTTGTGTAGCAACGTTATCGTAGGCTGATCATGGACACATCATTTACAGTACACTCACTCATTCTCACTCATCGTCTATACTGCCTCAACCTGCATACAGGGTGGCTGGCGGCCTGGAGCCTATCTCTGGAGACTTACTGTAGGACACAAGGCGGGGTACACCCTGGACGGGGTGCCAAGCCATCACAGGACACACATACTCACATATTATGGGCAAGTTTGGAACGCCAGTTAGCCTAATCTGCATGTCTTTAGACTGTGGGAGGAAACAGGAGGACCTGGAGGAAACCAGCACGCACAGGGAGAACATGCAAACTTCCTGGAGGTGTGAGGCGACAATGGTAACCGCTAAGCCACCAACACATTTACAATTCAGTTGAATTATTACTAAATTATCTTTTTTTTAAACACATATTCAGTGTTTAAAGAGAACATTATACAATATTCTACATTACATTCTATACAATAGTCAGTAACTCTGTAAGAAGTATTAAATCACTGAAGGTGTTAAATACTGCTCTTATTAATATTAAGTCCACGTTAACAAGCCACACAGGGAGTTAGACTAAGCGCAGACAGATAAGAGGTTTAGTCCGGGTCTGGATCTTCAGACCTGCAGGAGGAGTTTGATTAGTGCTCAGTGTTGGTGTTTCATTACGCGGTGGTTATTTAGCGGAACCTCCCGCCTCTGCCGTGTACAGGGACGACAGAAAGGAGAAGTGAAGAGGAGTAAAGAGGCGGAACAGCACAAACACACACACACACACACACACACACACACTGGCTTCAGGGTCTAGGCATGAAAGCACCGACCAGGTTCCCTCTGACATTTCTGTCGCTTACTTACTAATGCACTTTGGACCCGTTTCACAACCTGAACATCCAGAACATTCTGGAGAGGACTCGATTCATTAATAAGGTAGGACTTTAAAATATAGAGAGATTTATAATCTAAAAAAAAAAAAAGATTCAGTTCATGTTCTTCTGTTTTAGGGGGAAAATACTGTAGATTCACTTGCTTGTGTTTCATTCTTCCCCTAAGAAAAAGTTTATTTTTAACTTTTTTTTAAAAAAAGTTGTTAAAGCTTACAGCCTGCCTGTATGTCAGGAGTGTGTGTGTGTGTGTGTGTGTGTGTGTGTGTGTTCCTGCTCGAGTTGGGAGGATTCTGAGCCAGGCTCAGATCTTCCCGTTAGATGAAGGAGGATACTGTCTCCTGTCCATCAGTTTAACATCTCTCTCTCTCTCTCTCTCAAGATTCAAGATTCAAAGGTGCTTTATAGTCATGACAAATATTTACATTCATATTGCCAAAGCTTAGAGATAAGGCACATGAAGATAACAGGAGTTGAGAGTAAAAAAAAAAAAAAGTGTAAAAAGAGTAACAATAAATAAATGTATATAAAATAAAAGAATACAAACATTTAATCAAAGATAATATGTGACTCTTGTGAGCATTATTTTTTTTTAAAGGAGAGGGAAAAAAGCATATATACATATATGTACATAACTATAATAATAATAATAATAATAATATCTCTCTCTGTCGTCACTCTGAAAAGGTGTGAGGTTGCAACACTCTGTACAGAAAAACAATCCCCTCTACAGAATCATCTACAGTGTTCTTTTATCACTTCTCTGTATAGATATACATATTTTAACTCTAGCTCTAGGGATGTAGGTGGCACGGTTTGCATGTTCTCCCCATGCATGGTGGGTTTTCTCCGGGTGTTGCGGATTCGATCCTGGGGTGAAAATTCCTTAGATTACACTTACGTCCTAGGGCTGAATCTGCCTTAGCATGTGTGATACCTCTGTCAACAAGGGACAGCTTCCAGCTGTGAAGAAAATTTCTGCAGATGAAGTTGCTGTTGTGATTATGGAGTGTACGTAATTATTTTCATGCATCTCCTAGATTAGTTTTTCACCACATTTATATAAAATGGTTTATATAACCTTTTATAAAAATTTATTTATATAAAATAAATTTTAATGTAGTATAAAGATTACATAAGTGTACAATATGTAAATGCTCTAGGTGATCAGTCAGTACTGGGCATGTTGTGTGTATAGTATAACCTGTGCAAGCACCATGCAAAATAAGTCACAAGTATGAAATTAATACAAGATCAGAGATCTTCCTCACTTTGGAAATAATTTTTTTTTAAGTACACATTGTTTAGAACAATTATAAGGAATGTATAGTTTAAAAGGATTATGACTTGTCATTATATGGAACCTGATCATATTCAACCAATTCTTAGTTCATTAGGTAAAGAGAATCAAAATCAAAACGCTATAAGCATGTCCAGTCCCAAAATCTGATGCAGGAAGAATAGGAATTTTTCAGGTGATGGCAAATGTAACCTTTCACATCATCAATGAAACATCTATTGCTTGTAGCCTTGGTCATGCCACAGCAGGATCTGTTATCTCCTAAAAAAAAAAAATTTACGGGTGCTCCTGTATTTTCTGTGTGTTGTTTGGAAGAGTTTTATTGCCTTCATCTTCTCAGCTGCGATAGTCTTCATTGTACAGTTCCGTTAGTTTTGTTTGGTATACAGAGGATTAGAAAGCCACCATACACTATGATTTGATACACTATGATACACTATTATATTTCTGTTTTCAGTGCTAACATATTTGGGGGTGAGTACAGACACATCAGTTATTTTGTCTAACGTTTTAGGTCAGAGGTCATTGACTGAGCGTGATTAGCTGTCTGAGTATTTAAAATGGCCAACACCATTTATAGCTCCCCCAGTTGAACCTTTTGACCCTGAGGTGCTGGAGGGTAAGTAGACTTGATAAAATCAGATGTTATGTTCTGCATTTTAAAATAGTGTAACATGAAAGAAAAGGGTGAGGCCTTTCAGTTTGAAAACTTCTTTCTGGATGATGATATGTTTTGAAGGTCCCTCTTTTGAAGTTTGGAAGGTTTCTCAATTTGGAAGATGCATAACCACTGTGGGACCAGATTGTCTGTTTTTTCTAACTGCTTACTAGCTAAAACAGAAGGAACCCACGGCACACATGATATATTAGGCTAATGCATGCTGGGGACTCTATGGAAAAAGTAGCTACTGGCTATCAGTGATGGGATTTATGGTTATGCAGTGCAGGGTAATGCAAAAGTCTGTGAGCCCAATAGTATTGGGGGCCCAAATGTGGGGCAACTTGTATAGCAGTAACATTCCACAGGTCAGTATAGTCTTCCTACAAATCTCTGTGCGATGTTTTTCACCAAGAATGTGTTTAAAATACTTAATCCCAGTAGAAGCATTCAAATAATTGGTTAGACCAGTTTTTTCACTGACTATAAGATATATCACTATGGTTAAAAGTGCCCTGACAGAAGGCTAATTACCATTTGTTTTGTAGGAACAGAAAGATATAGAAACATATGTTATAGTATATAAACTATAATACATTGTTTGAAACTATTCAGTAGTAATATTGATCGTGGAGGATTTAGAACCACATGTGTGTGGCCCAGAGCAAATGCTTTGCATCACTGTATGCCATTTTTACATAAACATTTTTGTCAATAAAATGAATCCATTTTGTTTATAGATTTTGAATACAATGAACTGTATAATCATGGGTGGAGAGATTTTTATTGTCAACTGTACAATGATAAAGAGATGTGTACTGTATGTGGCCTGTCAGAGTGTAACTAATGTTACTGTAGCAAAATTTTAACTAGTTATATATCATTTGGATTGTGTGTTTTTTTAAATTGGTGATTGTTCTGGATTATTTTACTTCTAAATATTATGTGGAAACCAATCCAAATACCAATCAAGCCAAACTTGAACTTATTTTTTTTTATCATTTAAAATGTGTAGTTTTAAATTGTCTAGTAGTATTGTTCTTTGCACCCATCATGTTCAGCATGTGTCCTGATTGTGAAAATAATAAATTCAAAAGTTTCTTATTCTTAACAGAATTTTAAACTACTTATACTCCCTGCTTGACTGAATAAAAACATTATTTGGCTTAGCCTCATTTAGTTTACTGTTTAACTAGTCTGGTATAAAATTATATGCTTTTTTTCTATTCCATGTGGGATTATTAGTTGGATTATTAATAGGTTAAAGTCCATACTGTAGATGCTAAAAAAATTGTCACATACACTGAAAAGATTTTCTTTGCATCACCTTCATGTTAGGAAGTTGAAGTCAGAGAACAGGCTTAGATTTGATTACATATCCTGGATGCAGAGAGCTGTAAGAGCAAATTCCACAACTATCGTTGCATTCCAAAGTTCAGATGAAACTCATCTGAAGCTTCTGCAGACCCACTGACCTAAGTCAAGTTAGTATCTTGCAGATACCAAACTTAAATCTTGTCAGATCAGGTCAGATCTTTCAAACTAAACTTTTTTCTTTCTCTGAAACTAGCTGTACGACCAAAACTAGAATTCACCTGAACTGGCTATACAGCTATTTTTTGGGCAAGACATAAGTTTTATTTTACAAAAAAATTAATTTGTACTACATACACTGTAACTTTGAAAGATACCAACTCAATTTAGTTCAACAAGCATTTGGTGCACAGAGCAGCAAAATTTATGTACCACCTTGCACTTTTAATAAGACAGAAAAAACCCTGAACTATCCCTTTAACCACTGAGCAACCGTCACCTCTGATGTTAATGAACATAAACATGAACAAATTTGTGATTTCTACCGAAATGCTGAGACTGCGACACAATACTTAAATTACAGAAACGTAAATGTAGTTGTATTCAAAATGCTTTGTTTAAAAACCTTATTCATGGGCGTTATCATCAGTTTCATCTTGTAGGTAAAGATGGGAGTCAATACAGATTATAGAGTTAGATATTATACAATGTGTAAGATATTGGTACTAAATATTGGTGCTTCATTTTCTGATCATGCAATGTATTTTTTAAGAGGGAAACCCCTATCATGCTTGGTTTACTACTGGAACATTGGAAACATCTGATAGATAAACAATGCAATCCATATTTAATATGCATAGTTCTGAAAATAGATGCTGATGGCATTTTTTTAAATCATTATTCTATTTCAGTTCCTTTCTCCTGGAGGAAATGTAACTGTCATGCATATGGCTTAGGTATGTGTATAGGTGTGTGTAGCACTAGGGCACCACCTCCTGAACAGAAGCTAAATAGATAAGAGAAGACCACGGGCTAAGAATGCGTAAAGTAAACATTACTGTGTGCACTCACGTGCTGTTTCAGTGGTATTTATTCATTCAGTTATTTACCTTCCCAGCCACTCAGTCTGATTGTTCACCCACGCTGTGTGAAAAAGCTATATACACCAACAAGGAACTTGGTCCAGGGTAAGAAATTAGTTTAAAAATAATGTTAAGTCAACTGTGATTGTTTTTATGAAACATGTTGCTGGCTGTGGCTTATGAAACTACTGTGTGTTTGCTGATAAGGGGAATATGTTCTGTGAAAGAAAGCAGATGTAGGTCCTGTGCACTATTCAAACACACCAGATGGGACTTATTTAGCAAATGGGACTTACCTTGTCCTGTGATTTGTCACGTCATTTTTATTTCTCTTGCTGTCTCAAACAGGCACATAAACAAATCACAGCTATTTTGTCCTTTTGACCCAGTAACTGCTCTTACCTATAGCAGTGTTAGCTATACCCATCTTTGGTTTCAGGGTGTTGAAACCTATAAACACACAGCACCTTGGTCATAAAATGAAGAACAGAACTGACCTCTATTTGTCCTCTGCGTAGTTAACCGAAGCCAATGATTTACTCTTTCTGTGATAGTGAAAAGCTTAGACATCACAATTTCTATGCAGCTGATTTTTCTCAGCTCAGTGACCCTGAAAATCTAACTGGTTCTCTGCTTTTCATTCGTTTGTCTTTCTCACGCTGTCCTGTTCCCCCCTTCCTGTTTGTTTTCTCTTTTCCTTTTCTGTCACTTTATCTGTTATTCACTCTTCTATGGCACGTCTGCCAAACAGGCAGACACACACACACACACACACACACACACACACACACACACACACACACACACACACACACACACAAACACATTTAGAGGGGATTTTGGCAGGTCTGCCTTCATTGTGTGTGGGATGAGAGATGGAACTTTTAGTTTTCGAGACGGCAGAGAGGAAATGATTTAGTGTTACAGATGTTCTGGGTGAAGAAGGTGGTGAACCAGATTATCAGGCTCCTCTTCCTGTTTGATAAACTTCCAGATGGCCAAAATCAGAAGGATGGTGGTAGTGTTGCGGAGAGATTGTTGTTTCGTGCGTTACAACTGGAGATGGACCATATAACAGTTCTCTTAAAAGAAGGTTGGGTTCATTTTCTAAAAAAAATGTCCATGTGAGCATAACTGGCTGTACTTCCTGAGTAAAAATGGCATCTCTGCCTAGTCAGTGAAAATGACAAGAGTCAATTGTGAGTTTCAGTGAAGGTGTGTTTGGAGGACTTGGATGAAGCAGGGAAAAAAAACACTGTCCCCATCATCATCATCATCATACCTACAGTAGTTATTCAACCCTATTTCAAGAGTTTCTGATTTTGGAGGACACCCTGCCCTGAGTGTTTATCAGCCTTTGGTGAATTGACTACTAGTCTACTTAAACTTGCCCAGTTAATAAGGTAGACCTAGTTAAAAAGAATGATGACTTGTTTAATAGCAAATGAAGAAATGGGAACTAGTATGTAATAATCTCAATTGTGCAATTACCACATTTCCTAAATATTAATATTATATTAATATTAATAAGTCTACCTAAATCCAGACAGCATTGTAAGAATGTAATAAATATACGTATTGTTTCTTTTAAAATTGGTCAGAGAAATGGGAATGAAAATGAAAAAAGGTAGTTGTGTATCCAAAAGTACATTTGAATGACAAGCAGGCACATTAGTAAGTAGTATACCAAATGATTAATGCACACTATGAGGAATAATATGTATTATGCAATATGCCATGTGTTAAGGCCCTGGGAGCAGCCTTTTAGAGAAATACTGCAATGCTGAGCAGCTCAGGATGAAGCAAATTTCCAGGCAAGAAAAATGTAAACAGAAACCGGCACAGATTTCCAATAATTCCTTAGAAAATAAATTTACATTATGGACTGATCCTTTGGAGAGACAGAGCATTTCTAAGTTTTAAATAAAGTTCCTAATTATTGTATGTGTGTTTAGTGTGATCCTCCACTTTGTTGTACATCTTCCTGGAAGTGTTGGAAGTCGGAAGGACAGAATTGTGTAGGATTCATGCTGTAGAAATTTCCTTCACTGAAACTAATTGGGACTCAAAAATATTTCAGCATGACAATGCACTTATAAAGAAAGCAAGCTCAGGAGAAACATGGTTTATCAAGGATGGTGTCGAAGAACTTGAGGAGCCTGCACAGAGCCTTAGCCTCAACTTTGGGATGAATTTGAATGCTGAATAAATCCCAGGCTTCCATTACATTTAGAGGAGAGGCTGTTACAGTGCCAACAGGGCAACAAGCACATATGGGTATGATGGATGAGTGTCCTCATACTTTTGACCATATAACGAATGGCAAAATGTTGCTTCATGAAAACTGTTCATATGGTCTAAACAGTTCCTGTTCCTACTAGTAAGTATTCTGAATCCCTTGTCCTCTTATTTTGCTAATTTTGTGTAAAAATGAAACCAAGTGTAGTTTTAATTACAAAATATAAATTAGTAATGTGTAGAAATAGTATATGTTCTATATATTTACATTTACATTTACATTTACGCATTTGGCAGACGCTCTTATCCAGAGCGACTTACAAATAGTGCTTTAAAGTTTACATCACTGGATACATACTTACACTGTTAACTAGGTTAATAACTAAGTGCCATTAGTCCAAC
>JAQQZS010000037.1:17045750-17060190 GCA_030068045.1 Platyallabes tihoni
CTGGGATAGGCTCCAGGCCCCCCGCGACCCTGATCAAGGATAAAGCGGTATAGAAAATGAATGAATGAATGAATGATGTTGATTATTGTAATGGTGAGGAAATTTATGCACTACATAATTATATAACTTAAATGTATGTTATACACAGTCCCCTCCAAAAGTGTTGGATCTAAAGGTCAAATCTTTAGGTTTTTTTATTGTTTGCTGAAGACATTTGGGTGTGATATTAAAAGATGAATCAGAATTTATTATTTATATTGTTTAAATACTGCAAAGCTTTGAATTTGTTATTAATTTAATCCCTGGATTCTGCTTGTAAAGACAGCATTTTTTTTGTTAAAAAGGATAACCAACTAGGACCAGAGAGCTGTTTTGGGGAGAACAGTTTAGAAAAGAGGAAAATATTTTCAAAGCATATGCACATAGCCAGTATAACAATTTGTCATGTCCTAAGAAAGAAAGAAATCACTGGTGTACACCAACCAGACATGGAACATGTTGACTAAGTAAAACAACGGCAAACATCATGAGCACTATGACGAAAACCCAGAGAAACACTCACTGACATCAGCACCAACCTTCACAGGTCAGAGGCAAAGGTATTACAGTCCACCAGTTAAAGAAGACTTTGAGAGCAGAAATATAGAGGCCATACCACAGGATAAAAACACATATCAGCAGTAAGAATTAGAAAGCCAGAATGGAAATTACAATGCAATCCAGGGATGAGCCACAAAAATTCTGGAACCAAGATTAATCTCTACCAAAGTGACCCAAGGGCCAAAGTGTGGTGAAAGAAAAGATCTTCTCACGACTGAACACATATGAGCTCATCAGTCCAGCACAGTGGAGGGAGTGTCACGGCCGGGACGTGTATGGCTGCTTCTGGAACATACTCGCTAATCTTTATTTATGATGTGACTGATGTAGCAGAATAATGAATTCAGTAACAGAAACATTCTGGCTGCGAATTCGCAGAGAAATGCGTCCGAGCAAATTGGAAGGAACTTCAACATGTAGCAAAAAGACAACCCCGAACACAAGAAAGAATTCATCAGGGAACAGTGGAGGGTTTCAGACTGACCAGGGCAATCACCAGACATTAATCAAACTGAGCATGTGTTTGACGTCCTGAAGAGGAGCCTAAACAGAGAAATGCCCCTAAAACAAACAACTAAAAGAAGCTGCTGACCTGTCTGATCTCAAAAACAATCTGTTCTGTTGCTTTTGGTCGATTAAAAAATTGGGGGTCAGAAACTGAAAGCTGAAATTGTGGGCCATCATGTGATATTCATCATTTGAACTTAAACACAAATTTCAGAGGGTTTCAGTAAACAACTTGTATCTCCAAGGTTCACAGAGTGGATTTATGACACATTTTTATTAAAGAGGTGGGACTGTGGATTAATGTTTAGCACTGTTGCCTTGCACCACCAGGGTCCCGGTTCGATTCCCACCTCGAAGTTTGCATGGAGTTTGCATGTTCTTTCCCCCCACAGTTCAAAAACATACAGATTGGTGTTCGCAAATTGCCTGTAGTTTGTAAATGAGCGTGTGTATGTGTGTGCCCATGGATGGATTGGCATCCTGTCCAGGATGTACCCTGCCCCGTGCCTCAAGGCTCCTGGGATAGGCTTCGGGCACCCGTGACAGGATAAAGCGGTATAGATGACGATGGTGATGATTTATACAGTATAAAAGAGGTTGCTTTGGGTTTTGTTTTCAGTGGTTGTTCTTTGTATATGTTAAAGCAACTGCTGAAGGCTGTAATGTTAAAAAGCAACAGAAAGTACAACAGACTGTCTACATCATTTGGTCGACATTCTCTAAATAACAAGTCAAGTAAACAAAGCATTTTTGTTAAACATTCCTGAAAAGGACAATATTTTGGAGATAAGAACAAATTCAAGAGCTGACTCAGGCCTTGAGAAAGCAACAAGGAGAAGAGAACTTGTATTACACTGAGTGAAGTTTGGTGCCAGCCATTCGGTGCGTTACGTAACTCTTGGCAATGCTTCTGTGCCTGTACAATATGTCTGCATCTTTCAGCTTTTAATATAGCTAATGATGCACTTTATGCACTAAAAGCAATTCACCACACACCCACACAAACACGGTGTGGAACACATGCATACATGGTCTCTACTCTGATCCTCATTCATGTCTATTGTCTCACACTTCATTTGAACAGTTCATTCTTTTGTTGCTCTTCCTCTCTTCAGCTTTTCCTGTAGAAATCAAGTCTCTCATCCATGAAGGCATCCAGACACCCGTCGCCTAATGTTTTGTTTTAATTTGTAAATGATTTACAATGTTAGAAGGACTGCAGCATGAGTCTGGTAGTTTAGATCTCTGAAAGTCTGTCTTCATAAAACCAACCTCAGCCTTTCAGCTTTTAGTACTGACTTATGAATATGGTTATAGTCTGCACATAAGACAGTGTTTGCTCCCATGGAAGACATGGAGACCATTTAATTGTTGGCGCCTGTGTGACAGCCTGTATAGTTTTCAGAATGTCTGAAAGTGTGTGGGAGTAGAGAAGTAAAGCTGTGTCTGTCTCCAGCACCTGCATGATGCTTGGTAGGGGCCGATGAGAGGAGCCAGACCAAAACAGTATTGTTGCTGATTTCATTTTTTGCAACATGGAAGTGACCAATCTTGCTTTCCTAAAAATTTCAAGCTGCATTTGGAGAAATTATTTGATATGTGCCCCAAAAATGGTTATTTCAGCGTTACACTGTCTCGCTTCAAACATAAATATCATTTAAAATGTAAATTATTTATATTTATTCGAGTATTGATACTAAAATTGGTGTAAGGTTCTAGAACCATAATTAAATAACGGATTTTTACCAAAAAGAATTCTGTAGTGTCCGTAACCATGTCAAATTCATGTTGCAATATCTTAACAACTTAGCAATTTAGAATAATACACTTTTTTCTGATTTATGTCTTTTCATGTGAAATCTAAATTGGCCAAGTTTCATCTGAATTACAATTAAGATCATTGAAAGATTTGAATTTAATAAAGTAAACTGACATTACACCTTGGTGAGACACTTTTGTTGCCATGTTTTGGCTGGTGCATGCATGCAAAAATACAAGCAATAAAAATCCTGTGCTTTTAATGCTGCTTTTGACTTTCTGTTGTGTTTTTAAAAAGTTAATGCTTAGAGTTTAGAGTTAATTGCCTTATGGTCCACAGTTTGTCACAAGCCTCTCTAACTTATTCACATTCTCTAATTTTTCCAATGTGTACATACTTAACACTGGTTTTTTTTTTTTTTTTTGGTTACGCTGTATATGCAACGCAAGTTGTATTCAGTCATCACATATTCTGTCACATTTACCTCAGGTTTACATAAGTTCTACATAAATAACATTGTGCTTTCCCCTTGCTGGAGATATTTAGCCAGTTCTGGATGCAGACCAGCTGACTAGTTAGACTCTGAAGCAGAACTCCAGCCGCACTGAATAACTTCCAGATTCTAGATAAACAGGAAGTTGCTAGAATTACAGGGCTCTGTGAAGAGACAGTTATGGCCATGAAGGCTGACAAACATATGAAAACCTAAGATTAACTCTGGTCACAGGAAAGCTAAAGGGCACACGATGTCCTAAAATGTTTGTAAAGCAAACTGTTACCGCAGTGTGATATCATTATCTACAGGACGGATGTAAAATGTGAAGCCTTTTCTGCCAAGATGAATAATCCAGAATCCATACAGTACCACCCATTTAGTCCCAAACAAACGTATGTAAAGAGACTGATCCTCCTGAGTCTCATTCGGTCTGGGAAGTGTCTCACTCCAAGGCGGCAGCATGTCTTTGCCTCTCCCTGACTTAAAAAGAGTTTTTTTTTTGACAATGGCCTGCTTTTTTTTTGTTGTTGTTTTTTTTCCCGACAAAAGTTTCTCATTTTATTTTTAGTATGTTGTCTCATTACATACTTCCACCTTCCAGTCACGACTTCCTGTGAGAATGTTTTTGATGTGTGTATGAACTTCCAGCGTCCCGTAGATCATAGAGAACTCTGTGGTTATCTCATTAAAGAGATAAACAGACATGCTTATTTTTTTTTTGTTTGTTTGTTCCTGAACCTGACCTGTGACCCAATATGGCAGATTACTATTGAAGAAGAGTGTTGCAGTTACTCTGTGATTAAACAGGAGCAGTGTATCATTATATCTGTGTGTAAAAATGGTTTTCGGCCGAATGTATATGTGAAATGCAACATCTAGTTGTACTTGGCCTGTGTGTGTGTGTGTGTGTGTGTGTGTGTGCTCTGCTGTGTTTAATTCCTGGGTGCATGCTCTCAGAGTTGTGTGTACGTAGTACTGTGTGTGTCATTGTGGAGTGTATTTCTGTAGCTTGTCATTACAATCCGAGCGGCTGGTGTGTGTTATTATGGAGTTGGTGTTGGAGAGAAGTAGACTGGCTTAGTATCCAGCTGTGCCGTGTGACTCAGACTCTCCTCAGGCACACAGATGCACACAGCCAGCTACATCGTCACCCACATCGTCAGCGCCGTCCCTGGCGAAGACTTGCACCAAACAACACCTAGGCTCTTCAGTATCCAGTGACTGAACTGACCACCAAAACCCCCTCCCCCCCCCTCCAAACAATCAAATGAACATCATTCCATTGCTGCTTAAATACTGTAACCAGCATTCTATACTGTATGAACCACTCGCATTACCAGCAGTTTGTTTACATTTAATACACTTATCATCATACCATTTTTTTTATTTAAGGGCCAAGCCCTTGATGAGCGCAACCGCAAAAAGCACATTCCCAATAGAACTGTGTACTGTAAAGTGCTGCACTAGGGTTGGGTATTGTTTGGGTTGTTTACGATACTGGAGCTGAAAATTATTTTTCATGTTCATTGAGGGTGATGATGCTTCTTATGTCTTTTTAAGAGAACCAGAGGACAAATATTTCAATCGACTGCTCAGACAATTTAAGTTGCACCAAAGTTGGGTTATATGGTACTGGTGCCATATTGGCACCAGGTTCTCTTATTATTTACACTGTCTTGTGCCGTTATACTGGAAATTGTTTTGTCTTGTGCTATTTGCACAAATTTGTGCATGTGAATTTTATGTAGTCTTTTAATTGCCAACAAATATACTTATGCATAGGTTACTTTGTTTCACTCTGTACTGGTACATGATAGATGATTAAAAGCCACTACGCTCAATATGACCCAGTTTTCAGATTCCAAGAACCACATGCACAAGCTGATGATTGAGGCTTCTGATTGGACAGTTTCAGTCTCGCATGTGCGTCAGTCTTGTTTAGTACTTTTCAGGCAAAACTCCACATAAATTCCTGACTGTGTGTATATTACCTGTAATAAATTGAGAAAAGTCTTTTGGTGTTACGTAACTGCACGGTTGCATATTATGATTTAGATTTACCTACAGTTCATTGTCCCATGTCATATTGTTTTGCTACTGCTGCACAACGACGCCATATGTCATAATGCTCACAGACGTCTGATAATGACTAAGCAAACACTGCCGTTAATGCTATTCATACAAACTGAGCCTGACCATTTGTTTCCACATTAACAAACACAGAAGATTCTACTTCCTAGTCAAATCGCCATCACTGGGCCACACAGCAGCTGTTTCTGACATGACTCATGCAATTGTTGTGTCCCTTTTCCCTCTCTCTCTCTCTCTCTCTCTCTCTCTCTCTCTCTCTCTCTCCCTTCCCCCATCCACAAAAGCCTGTCATTTCCTTGTGGTTTATTAGCAGTCGAGTCGGGTGCTTTCTGATGACCTACGCGGATGCTTGTTTTAGCACTTCCTCCACATCTCAGTAGCCTAAATGCGTAACTGATCTAATTATCTCAGTCACTTTTTATAGTAACAGACAACAACAGGAGGGTTTTATTTTGTTTGTTTTTTTGGGTGAGCTTCATTTCATTAGTAAACCCATAAACCCAAATGTCACTATATCTGCTGATGAGGTGTGGGCGGACATAAAGTTATGTATAACACTGCAGCGTGACTCTGATTAGAAGATAATGGTGTGAACTGTGTGTGATCTGAATATTCCAGTAATAGTTAGAATAATAGCCCAATAAAATAATAAAAGTGCATCATGTAAACACCTGATTCGGAACAGTATGACCTGATCCGACCCGGGAGGAATGAAACTTTAGAGTGAGAGTGGTGGTATAAACCTTTGATAATCCATATATTAGGTAAATATTAGCCACGGGAGCACTTTTGAAATATATCTATTCTTTGTGTGCATGTTTGACCCATGTGGGGATAACATTGAGTGATGTGATGGGCTTCCGAGAGGCATTTTGCTTTCATTCCTGATTGATAAACTCAGTGAGGACAACTCTCTCCTAACTGTCTTTACTTTGAAATTTCCTTCGGGATCAATGAAGTATATCTCTGTCTGTCTTTCATCCATTGGGACTTTGCATGAGTCAAACGACATTGATTGGCTCACATTTCTCATGTAATAAAACATCTAACCAATAATAGATGATCCCAAATTATTACAACCAATCATAATGCAGAAGGTGGGATTCAACTGTAGATCAAAGTAGCTACTATTTCTCTTGACTACTTTGTCCAATTCCGTCCATAAATAATCTCAGCATGGTCTAGGGGGAAAATGAAGCATATAGATAGCTTCATCTCAGTCAGTTGCAGGAGGTGGAAGCCTCGGCCACATGCAGCAGACATTAGGGCAATTCAGGTGTACTGCACTGTGCTTTTCTCATTTTAAAGCCATACACTTTCATAACGACTTCTTCCCCATTAATGTTTTCTTTTGCTGTCATCAGCTCCACACAACCCTCGTTGTTCTCTTGTGCATATTATAATAATATGTAATTATTTGTCACATGTACCTTACAGCACCGTGAAATTATTTTTTCACATATCCCAGTTAAGAAGCTGGGATCAGAGCGCAGCGTCAGCACTTTGCGCAGGAGCAGTTCGGATTTAAAGGCCCTGCGCAAGGACTCAACAGTGGCAACTTGGCAGTGCTGGGGTTCGACCCCCCCCCCGACTTTCCGATCAGTAACACACAGCCTTAATCATCTAAGCCACCACTGGCCTAGCACGCTATCTGCGGGTTTGGTTTGGTGCTCTAGGCTTTATTTTACATATTTGCAAACTCCAGTTCCCCTGAGGTGTAGCTAGAACTATGTCTAGATTAAGATTAAGACTGACTGTTAGTTTTTCAGCAAGCTACAAAGAACATACTCCTGGCACATTTTTAAATAACAGCAATTAAAATCAGTGCGCATTTATAAAAAATAAATAATAATATAAAATAAAAAAGAATATAATATAAAATAAAGCAATTATGGAAAGCATCGCATAAAATGATTCTTTCTCTGATATGCGTCATTCCCTGGTGCACTCTTTCAGCACCTTGTTTACAGATGAAGCAGGAAGAAGAAGAGAAGAAATGAGGAGAATAGAGGCTGAAAAACATGCCTTATATATATATACAGATTTATACTGCAGTGTTACTGAATCCTTAAATATGATAATAAGGTGTTGAATAATGACTAGGGTTATAAAAAGTCCTGGTCCACTTACAACCCCACTGAATTACTAATACATGTCCCACAGGAAGGAACTGATGTTAAACTGTCCAGAAGAATAAAGATTACTGGTTTGTAAGGAGTTACAAGCAGGAATCTACAGTATAAAACAATATGTTGGTGGAAAAAGGATGAAACGTATTAAAGTATGCATCTTGTCATGTTTTGTTCCATACAACAGCTGAGCAGTCTTGATTGCGGTGCGATAAACATGATGATGAAGAGAAAAAGTGTTTAAGCTCTATAACTGTGCCATGCATACAGCATGCCAGAGTTTATTCCTGGAGCATCAAGTGACTAATAAGCTTCTTAGTAAGCAGGTGGGGGATTAAACAGGGTTCATAAGGACCCTGGAGCAAGATTCTTTTCCGCCAAAGCTGTTGTGTATTAATATTATGTCAGTGCTTATTAGGCCAATTGTGCTATGAGGATAAAATAGTTAACATCTAATGAAAGTTTAAGATACACTTTAAGATGCAAATTTACCCATGTGCGTAAATGCATATGATTCTGTGCTTCATAGAAACATGCGCCTAGGGTATAAGAATCTATAAGACTTACTGTAAGAGTAGTAATGTAGTGTAATAGGGGTTTGTAACTTCCCACCGGGAAGCCTAACATTGACAACTGTAATATTGTTGTAACAATGTCTCTCTGACATCCACCTTCAAGACCACAAACTTAAACATTTATTATTGTCATCAGCATCCGACCACATCGGTGGCCGATAAAGTAACAGGACTTAGTTTTCCAATCTGAGGTGTGGACGGACACAACAGCTTCTCGCACACAGTGTGTATCACATGTCACACAACTTGGTGTTTTAATGTTACGGCTCTGTTTACATTTTTCACCAATAATACTGTGAGGGTCATCTTAGGCCATCGGTTTGGTATTAATATTGTTTTGAAGGGGTGTTAGCTCAATGTTATTCCATCATCATGTGGTCAACGCTGTTCCAATGTAATTTCATCAAAGTAAATCTAACAACAACAAAAAAAAACCCACCATCATTCCACACTGTCTGATATTGCCCAATTACCGTCACCAAAACAACCAACCAATTGTTTAACAACCAACAGCTATCCTGCTGGGTTGTTGTACTTTGTCCTGTTAATATATTCTGTAACAGATTTAAATGAAGCATTGGTAATAAATCATTTGCTCAATATTTGATTGATTTCTGTTCCACTCTGCATATTGATTACCAACAATTGTACCGCTTTGGCAACGTTTCAGCCGAATATGCTCGGTCAAATTATCAGTATTGCAGGTGGATTTACATTCGCTTTAATTTTTCCTGCAATGGTCAGAAATATGATCACCTGTAACAAAGCAAAAAGACTTTGTAAAAAACAGTTGAACAAAATGTACAGCTGAAAATGCATCCATCCATATACAGTACTGTTGCTGGAAAAGTGTGTGAAGAATGAGTTGGTGAGGATAAAACCTTTACTTGAAGATTACAAAAGCACTAAATAATGGTTGATAATGAACATGATCCAGCCTTTCCTCCCCCTTCTCCTCTCTCGCATCCCCATTCTTATCAGTCCAGTGTCAGGACACGGAGGAACAATGCTGATTTGGCAGACTAGTGTTAATATGCTCCTTGGGAGATGGGGCTCAAGGGAATGGCATTAGCAGTTCTGTGCCAGTAGGTTAAGTTTATGACCATATGTATGCTCTGCATCTGGGTTATGGGTTTAATCTAATCAATTTTTGGAATTCAATTAAAAAAGGGTTTCCAAATTTAGATTAAAAGTGCTTTAAGCACTTAATATTATCGTTGCTTTACTGGATCTGAATCAGGATGTAGATTTCGGTGCCTAATGAGCAGGCCAAAAAAGATGGTGTGAAAGGAAAAACTCCACGAGGATAAAGAGGAACCGGTCTGAAAAAGGGATCAAGTGGGTGACGTGTGGATATAAAGCATTAAGGACATTTAGTATTGGCAATTACAGTGTGATTACAGCAGCAGCAGTAGTTAAAAGCACGTCCACCTTATCCAAGTGAGACTATCCACTCAAGAAATATTCAGACTTGGGCATAAGCTGTTTTTATCCATGTGGAACCATTTATAACAGCAGAGAGTGCTGGGAGCTGCAGAAGGTGAGACGAGCGACAGCAATAGAAATGTGTTGAGATCGGGCCAGTTTGTGGGATTAGCTCCAAATCCACTGCAGCCCTAGTACTTCCTAAAATTACTTCCTAAAGATAATGAACAAGTAACATGTAGATAAATAAATGCAACTCAAGTTCTTAATTGTGTAGGAATTTAGATTAGATTTAGACAGATATCTCCTCTACAAGTTATTTTATTTGTTTCATGCGGTCACTTGGTAATGAATGTATTGACAGCACTAGTGTTGGTCTCATAGTGCTTGTTGTTTTGTTGTAATTTGAGGCCTGCAGGCAGGCAGGAACACATGAAGGCTGGAATGTGGGTTATGGGAACTATGTGGCTTTTCTGAAGGAAAAGCAGGAGACATTTTGAGAGTGCTGATAAGTAAAATGCTCGAGAGGTTGGTATGCACTCAGAATACAGTAAATCCATGTTATGTGTGTGCGTTTGTCAGCAGTAGGATAATCCACCTACTGTTTATTAGCAAGCCAGATGTCACTTCCTGTAATGCACTGTGTACCAGGATGTAATGTGCTGTATGTAACAGTTATAAGATGCAAGTAATGATGGCACTATGTAGGTTTTTTTTTTTTTTTTTTTACGATAACAGTGCCAAATTTCTACTTTTAAAATGGTACTTGTGCCTAAACGGTGCCTGAGCTGATGCTTTAAAAAATACCATTATATACTGTAGGTTGTTGTTGTTGGTCTTTCGGCTGTTCCCGGCAAGGGGTCGCCACAGCGGATACTTGGTCCGCACAACAACTTGGTACAGGTTTTACGCCGGATGCCCCTCCTGATGCAACCCTCCCAATTTACCCGGGCTTGGGACCGGCACTGCATCCAGTGGCTGGGGTTCGGGCACTGGCTGGGAATCGAACCCGGGCCTTCCGCATGGCAGGCGAAACACCTACCACTGAGCCACCACTGTAGGTGCTGGTACAAATATTGCCACTGGGTTTCGGTACCCAACCCTAGCACCAGGTATCATGTCTAATTAAACAGGGTCACATGACCCTGTTGTACGTAATAGCAGCCAGCGTACTGCAGATAAACGCAGCCATTCTGATATTCAGTACAACAGGTATTGCTTTTATACAACAGTTGCACTGTTATCATCAAAATGAGATAAACATTCATCATAAACAAAAATCTTTTTTTAATTTTCACTATTACAAAAAAAATACTTAATGATAGCAAAGGACAACAAGCGAACACACACTGATGTTAATCACGTTTGAGTTAATCACTAATGCTAAAGACACTTCACAAATAGAAATTTTAAAGCTATTAGTAATTTACGCTTTTTTGATGTCATGTCATGTTGTGAGCGACAATTGGTTATTTATACTCATAATATCTCTGCTTAGCTCCTACAGCTGTACTGGTGAGCAGGAGACCTGCAGCTCTGTGTTGTGTGGAAAACTGGGGCTAGGTCGTTGCTTCAAAAGTGTTTTTTTTTGTTTTTTTTTTTTTAAATAATGGCAGAGGAAAAGAAGTGTAGTGCTGAGCTAGTCACTGTGTGTGAGAAATGGAGTAGGAGGAGAGGAAGGGAGGGTGTGAATGAATGGACAAGTTGAGGAAGAAATGAATGAGCACATGAGTACAGTAGTGACTCAGGTGCAGTCTGACTCCTAACTCCCAGCGATAATACAGCTGTGGCTGTACAGATAACAATCCCTTTGGTGGTGTCTCCAAAACCCCCAACTCTACCCTTTGTTCGTGCTCTAGGCGTATTCTATACAAGTCTATCAGTTCATCAGCAGCAGCTGGTCAAATGTTCTCTTTACGCTTACAGATTTTCCTTCCACATGATGGTGACTGTAAACATAATTTGTCTTCACAGAGGACAGTTTCACTTAGTATTTACAGCTTTTTAAAATTAATTCCAAGAATCTTATCACAGTTGGATGTAATCCAGTTGGATTGAAGAACAATTCTGGGTCTCCTCACAGAGCTGTAAATTCTCTGAATGAATACACGGAGTGATTGCTTTTCAGGTTAGATTTAAAGTCCCCTTAATACCATTATGTTTTTATGTATTTACTTTAGAAAGTCAATGTAACTGGTAATGGTGTATACAAGGACTTGACTGGTTTAGCCAAAAGCCAGGAGTGTTTTGAGATAAACCACACCCCTACTGAATCTAAACAAACCTGACAGTAGCTTGGTGAACTAAGTAAATATGGAAAACAGCAGAGAGCTTTTGGTTTACTCTGTCTGACAGAGAAGCTCTGATGGTGTATAAAGTCATGTTCACACTCACCGTCTGAGGAAGTGATACAATCCAGTCACATGACTGTCACCTATTACATATTCTTTTCTTATTACCCTTTTCTGAGCTCCAGCCATTTTTTTTCTAAATCAAAGTTGCACATACAATGTGTTTCGTTAGAACAGGGTACAGAGCCGAGAGCGTTCATGGCCCATTTCCTCTACTGGATGCCAGTCCTGGATTGCTGTGACGGTCTTCGGATGATATTTTGAATGCATGGACTGTATAAAAAGAGCGGGACAAAACCTTCATTAAGTCCCCCATGGATTTTATGAAGAGCGGTTTTGAAGCTCAGCTTTGAGAGCTCTGGCCGTCACCAGACTCCTAAATCCTAGTTAATCCATAAATTGGCATATAGGTGGAGCGAACAGCGCATTGCTGTTGGTGGGAACTTGCCTACTTAATCGAGTTACCACAAGCTAGTTAGCTTAGCTTTAGATTAGCTGAAATGCAAAGAGGGCTAATGCTAATTCATAGGTTAACATTGCTTTGCATTTGATTTAACTCCTTCATTGAAAGCCTACACATTGCCCTGACATTGCAACTCCTACATTTCTTGTGGTAAGTTAAACTACATTGATTCCTCTTTCGGTTAGCTAAAGTGCATAGCAGACAGCTAGCAGTTTGACACCTGCAGTGCAGCTGTCACTCAACTCATGACCCTAATTATGTATACATACTTACTCACTCATTGTCTATACTGCTTTATCCTGCGGAGGGGCCTGCAGCCTGCGGTCTATCCCAGGACATTTAGGGCACAAAGCAGGGTACACCCTGGACAGGGTGCAAATCCATCGCAGGGCACATTGCACGCCACGGGCAATTTAGGAAACCCAGTTAGCCTAGTCTGTGTCTCTTTGGACTATGGGAGGAAACCGGGGTACCCAGAGGAAACCTGAGCATGTGCAAAGTCCATGCACACAGACCTGAGGTGGGAATCGAACCTGGAACCCGGAGGTGCAAAATTAATTTTATGGCTTATAATATAATTTAAACTGATGAGTTACATGAAATGTCACCTCATTTAGTTGTCATGAATGAAAATTTTGCTGTGGAGGCCAAATTTTTTTCTACCAGGCTGTAAAACTTGTTCATTTCTGTTGCAAAGTTGGGCCTTTTAACATGGTGGTCTTTGGGGATTGACTCACTAGTGCTGCCAGCTCCCAGTGGACACTCGAGGAACTGCATATGTTGGTGCTTCTACATTGGCTTCATTTTTCAGAACCAGAACTTTTTGGATGGAGGCCTTTTTTAATTTTTCCCAGCTGTTGTTGATTATTGATGGTCGTAGCACTAGGGGACAAGAAATAAAAGCTCTGATTCACCAGATTTATACTGTAGAGCAGAGGTCTCCATATCCAGTCCTGGAGGGCCAGTGTCCAACACAGATTGGTGATCCTTCTTCTCAAACACAGCTGATTTAACTAATCTGTTAATTACTAGGTTCAGTGGGTGTGTTTAGGTGTGGGTGAATTACAAACTGTGCTGGTCATTGGCCCTCCAGGACTGGATTTGGAGACCCCTGCTGTAGAGGATGAAATAGACCATGACTCATGTCCTACAACCCTGACCACACTATGGTGATGGGAAGTCAATGACATCCTTGATCCTTAATAGATAAACCTTGGGTTTGTCTTCAACAACTTTCTGTAAAAATGTAAAGTACTGTAGCTGTAAGTGTTGGCAAGTCATCAAGAATAAGGTTAGGTTCCCATTCTAACAGCCAAACTCTGCCATGAATAGTCAGTTTGTTTTGTCCATTGATGGACTGTCACGCACAAATTAAAGAGCATGATGGGATTGCATGAGGCAGTTCTTTGTCAGTAGTGTACCCATGGCAGCTGTTTAATGGCTCGCTAAAATAAATATAGCGTTAAGATGCATGTTTGCACGTGAGCCTCTCTGTTTTTGTAGCAGCTACAGTGTTAATGACATGCAGTGTGAATCATCAAAATGTCATCTGCAATGCGCAGCAAGCATATGGGTCACTAAGCAGCAGTGCCCTTTAGAGCTATTGTCAAACATAAAACATTACACAAAATAATTAGTTTTTGCATTTAAATAAAATATAGATTGTATTTTAACTTCATGAACAATTATTACCTTTGTTCCATTCAATTGGAACTAATTGTAGTCTCCGCTCCGTCTCATTATTTTCATATGAAGTTGTTACAGACACAACAGATTGGCGACGAGCTGAACGGACACCAACGCGAGCGCCCGCTGCGTGAATAATCATTTTGACCGCATTGGCTAGTCAAAACGGGAAAAGAGAGAAACGAGCAGAACTCGTGCAGCTAACAAGCTAAGTACTACCACCAGCATGGCATCCCATATGAAAAAAACCTGCATGATTCATATAAAGCAATCATATATCCTCCTTACTTAATCCGGTCAGAATTACATTGTATGATTCATGTAAGCCCAATATATGTCCTACGCAAAATCAGACCGA
>JAQQZS010000037.1:17078982-17089558 GCA_030068045.1 Platyallabes tihoni
AGATAGTGCAGATAGTTTATGTTCACATACATGACACACTGCATGAAAGATCATATTTGAAAAAGCATAATAGGGGCACTTGAAACTTATTTTTAATCAAAGCCATCATGCATAAAAATGACTGAGATATAATTAAAAAGTTGCTCACAGCACTTAGAGCAGCCTATAAAAAGCCATGAGGTGATCCAAGATCTGTCTTAATAATTTACGTTGCAATAAACCAGCTGGTCTTTATGACTCTTTATGAAACATTTTTCAGAGGTTCATGATGCGCCGATTGAAATACCTGTCACACAGTACGACTCGGATGCACAGACACTGCTGCGTGTTTAATAACCGATGTCTGTGCTTCCAGGTCTTACCTGCAGGTCCATCAGATGGAGCTGGACAGCCTGAACCGTCAGATGAAGGAGTCTAAGAGGAACTCTCGCCTGGTAAGGGGAAATGAAGGGAAAATTAGAATATGCATAATTGGGTTAATTTTAGATTTTTAAACCAGTACAGGAACTAAAATAAGCCTGTGATTCTCTGGTGGAAATATAAACATGCACTTTCTGATACAATTTAAAGCAGTTTTTTTCTCAGGTGATGTAAAGCAATAACTGAGTGTCACTATAAACTCATAGTCAAAAGAATGCGAAGCTAAATCCAAAAGTGCAAGACTTTAGGCAGAGCTACAACATTAGATGTTTTGTTTTGAATATGGTTTCCATTTGATGATAATCTTTAATCCTTTCTCTCTTTATTTTTGTTTACTTACAGGGATTTCTTTATGAACTGGACAAGGTGAGAGAGACACTGAATAAATTGTTGTTTTATGCAAGAATATTATTATTATTATTGATACAATTAAGTCATGTACAATTTTCAGACTTAATATACATGTGATGTTTGTTTGTCTATAACCAAGACAACATCCACAAGTGAGTTTAAATAGTCCAGTTATATTTTTACATTTTAATGTTCCTGTTTTACTTTTACATTAACTATCTAAAACAAAAAGGATTGGCTGAGAAAAGTATACATAAAAAATTTATTAATGTTATTTATATAGTGACTTCATCGAATTGGGACCATAAACAAAGAAAAAAAATTAAGCTGTTAGTCTCTAAGGGTGTGTTAGGTAATGGTAACGTCTAGGCTATTTTTTTTGCAGCAAGTCAAGGTGATCGAGAGGTTCATGAGGCGACTGGAGTTTCACCTCAGTAAGGTAAGCAGCCTCTATAGTTGTTGTTCTTCTTCTTGCGGCTTGCACAGTGTGTGTATATATATGTGTGTATCTCCTGTATATCTCCTGTATACAGTGCACACACACATCCAGCCGGATGTCTCTGTATAGTAGAGGGGTGTACCTGGGTCCCAGTGGTTTGCGCCAGTACTTTCACTATTTACTGTAAACATAGCTGTGTGTGTTCTACGGTTGTTTTTTTTAATGATTTGATTTCACTAAGTGTTTAAGTGATGTCCCATCATGCTCATTTAAGATGTTTTTCCAATCTCACTTCTTCCTTAAAGATGATATGTCACTACCATCCTTCCAGGTTTTAATAATGCATTAGACAGTTTACCCAATTTTAGTAGTTTTAGCTTTATCTCCTTAGTTGTTTTCTTTGCTTGATGCAGGACAATAATTTGACCCTTTTGGAAGAGAGTTATATCTTTGCCAAGCCCACAGGATATGTCTTTTGACATGGGTGCTGTGGGTCTCATGGTGGCGCCTCCGTGGATTGGACATGTTTGCCTGGTGCATCCCATCTGTGCTTAATCAGATTGGAGTTTGGAGTTGGGATTGGAAGCTGCTGATGCCTTTCTATCATGGCCAGCCTTGACTTTTTTTGTTTGTTTGGCAGTTTGTTTGGCATTGGCTTTTTTCTGGGATCGGACCGGAAAGCCTTGTCATGGGTGAGCCTTTGGTACCAATGATCCAGTCATCAGCTTACTGGTATATGATTGATAATTAGTGTTCATTTGTTAACATGTGTTAATTTAATGACTGAAAAGTGGAAATTCAGAACACCTTCCTGTAAGTGTCTTTTCTACTGAGTAGCACTTTGAAAAGATACATACACATGGGTTCATGTGTTCATGTGTCCCCAACAGAAAATTAGAAATTTAAACATTCTTTTTTTTTTTTCACTTTTATGCGGAAATTTGAGGTTGTATAAATGTTAATAATATTTAAGATAAGATATACCGTTATGGGGACATTTCTTTACATTTGCATAACAATTAAATGTGCAGGGGAGGTAAATGAGGAAGTATGTGATGACAAACGCACATGGAAACATGCACAAGTACACACATCTGTGTAAGTGTAGATGTGGTAAATGAGGAAGTATGTTGGCTGCAAATGGATACACATGAAGGCTCACTCACTTAAACACACACACACACACACACACTCATATACGGAGTGATATGGGTCAGAGGCAGAGGCCATCCTCCAGCAGAGTCCCCCCTCTCTCTAATTTCCTAGGCCAGAGGACATCCAGGCATCTGTTGCACAGGAAGTAGCCTTCATCCTCACTTCCTCTTCCTCGTCTCTTGTTTGCGGTTTTTAGTGGCAGTAAATCTTTTCTATTCATAATATCCCTTCGAAGGGCATGGTGCCTTAGTGGTTAGCACTGTTGCCTTGCACTTCCTCCGAGTACCACAGTCCAAAGACATGCAGATTAGGCCAATTGCCCGGATTGTGTGAATAATTGTGTGAGTGAGTGTGTGTGTGCCCTGCGATGGATTGACACCCTGGACAGGGTGTACCCTGCATCGTGCACTAAGTCATGTGGGATAGCCTCCAGGCCCCCGTGATCTGGTTTACAAGATAAAGCGGTATAGACGATGAGTGAGTGAGTACGCCTTTGTGCACCCCCTTTATACAGTATGGATGTGTAGAAGAAGAGAACCATTCCTGATTACCAGTCTATACACTACTTATAAATAAGATGGTGGTTGTAAGCTGCAGTATATATTAGATGTTTTTGTGTTTATATGAGAGAGATGCATCTTACAAGTACGTACTGAGGGAGCCGTTATATACCGGATGCCTAGCTCTTTCCCTCCACTAGATAAAGTATGTATGTAAATGTTATAAACAACACCACTCTAAACACCTCCAGATGATGAGTGCTTGTGTGTGAGTGTGTGTGGAGACATGGTGAGAGAGATTCCTGTGTCTCATGGTGTAGTAAATCCTTTAAGGCTACACAGCCTTCCCGCCGTCCCTGGTCTTTCTCTTCAGCGTGTTTCAAATGTTGGTTTCTGCTTGTGATCATATATATATTTATTGGGAGTTATTGCTTACCTCTGTGTGTGTGTGTGTGTGTGTATAGGGAGTGTGTGTTTCTGGCAATCCTCTGGATTGTTTCTGCACCCTGCATATGTACACATGCACTCTCCCACCCCCTGCCTAAGCTTTCTGTGGGTCTTTACCCACACAGAGAGTTTTACAGAATCGGACCAGAATTCGTGATGAAATTTATTATGGATGAAGATAATTGACATTTACAATTGAGGATTTCAAGCACAGTGTGGAGAAAATTGTCACCGGCTTGTGGAGGAGACGCATCTGTGTGTGGGAACTGTAAACCCAATCATTCACCAACACCACTTATTGTGTTATTGCGACATCCCCCTAGTTACATGGCAACTAGTTTAACTTCGTTCCAAGCCATTTCCACATTAAAGGAGTTCCTGGGAGGCCTGCGTTTCAGACTTGAAGCAGGCAGCTTGGGCTTGGCTTCGGCTTACTGAGAAAACTCTCTACCCGATGGTGTCCAAGCACTAGTGAAACGCTGGGATAAGTGCATTAGTGTAGCAGAGGATTAGTAGTTTTTATCCTCATAACTTTGTTCTGTTTTTCTTCACAATCAAAAGTCACGGTTTGACTTGACCACTCTTATGTTCAACACTCTTATTCCTTGTTGGTTTCATGTCTGCATAACCAATCTCTATCGTAAAAAATCTACATTCACCTTATATTTGAAAAAATAATAATTTCTTGTATCTAGAATTTTTAAATGGCAGTGCATCTGTAGGTCATCGTGGGTTGATGCTGAAAACGTGTGCAGTTGATTGTAAAGCTATTAGCAGTGATAAAAAATAGCAGACACAGATGGCATTAGGAGTTTCTCAAACTGAATATTTAGAGCTCCACTTTATGTTAAAAGATGATGATGACTTTTCCAAGAAGTACCTTGGTTGGGGGGCGAGGTCCCCAAAAAAGAAAACTGTTTTATTAAAACCTTAATTTGTAGGTAGAAAGTGTACCGATATGTATGGAACATACAGATCAACTTCCTGTTTCTGTTCTCCGTCCTGAACACCCACCTATATTACAGTATGTCATGGAAGTAGAATATTGATGCATGTGTTTGACTGCAGCACAAAGCGTCAGTCTTGGAGTTTGCATATCTGGTCATGTTACACTTAATATAAAAAAAGGTTTGATTTAAAGCATTAGCCTTTGCATTTATCTGCTTGTGTCAGTGTGAAGCAAAACATGTCGGTCTTTATGTTCCCAGTAAAGTAACATATACAAACAGAGCAGGTGGTACTCATCTCTGTTTTTACACCTATATGGCAATAAACCACTTTTTCATCCATGATTGAATTGGAAATGTATTTTCCGCTAGTGGTTAGAGGATTCCTTTATATATTTTCGATACTGATTACCGACATATAGTTTACATCTAGAAAAAAGTAACTTAATTACAATACAACTGTTTGTGTGATTTAAACCGTGTGCACTTTTCGTGCGCTGTTGTTTTTTTTACCTGTATGTTCTTTTTTTTTATGGTCACTTTGCTATGTCTGGTATCTTAGTGTTCACTTTATTGTTTGTCAAGTGCTTGTGAGTTACTCTGTTTAACAGGACTCTTACTAGTACTGCAGTATCAGTACTGACTCAATAGGTTTAACATGTAAGGCTTTATAAATATATTGTTTTTATTTTTGCAGATCGACGAGCTGTATGAAGCATACTGTATGCAGCGGAGACTGCGGGACGGAGCCAATAAGATGGTGAAAGCGTACACGGCTTCACCGGGCAGCCGAGAAGCCAGAGAGAGTCTGTCAGAGGCCAACAAGGGCTTTAAAGAATACACAGAGGTGAGTGGTATACGAGTAAGCATTATGGTGCTTGAGACGATGTGAAATTCTGACATATGTAATGTAGAGGTGGAGTTTGGTTCAAATCTAAATTTCTATCCTATTTAATAACATTTTGATAACAGGGTAATGAGCACTTAAGGGCTAAACTACATAAAATTTAACATAATGCATTAGAGTTGGGGAGAATGATTCAGTTATGAATCGAAACTCTTCTGTGTGGCGAGTCATGTATCGTGACACTGACTCAATGATTTAGTACTTTTGTAATAGAGACGGAATTGGCTGTTTTTCAGCTTGATCAGCCATGAATGATTAGCTTCAGATCTAACTGATTCTGTGCCGAGTGCACAAGTTTCTGAGTGGTGCAACAGAACAAAACATTACATTATGAAAACTTGTGTGTGTTAAAAAGCCTCGGATTAGCCTTTTCCTCCAAACTCTGCGAGTGAATTCAAACCCTCAAATCCATTCATTACACACAAAATCTAAAAAACATAATACAGATGGTGCACTCTAAACTATTCCCATTCCATGGGCTGGCATTCCACATGGTAGGAGTAAATAATTTTCTAAGTTTGTTTAGAAATAATAATAATGTTGGATGACAGAGATTTTTACAGAGCCGCTCAGTAAAAACTAGTTTTTTTTTTTTTTGTTTAAATGCTGCTCTTGTTTTTTTAAGTGAAACTAATGTTATAAGAAATGGGCTGTATTTAATTAATCAAGTTCAGTTGTGAAGCTGTTGAATAAAGCTGAGGTATAAACCTTGAGTTATGGCAACTTCCTTTTAAAGCTTCAAGGCCTTAAAATTGTAACAAAATTTGAATTCTTTTTTTTTTTTTTAATATCAAATGGATATTTTTGTGAAATCGTGATAGAGACTCGCAATATAAATGGACTGTGCATTTCGGTATGATGATAATTTTGTGTTGGGTGGTGACTAGTGATTCCCATCTCTATAGTGCAAATTGTTGTTATGCAGTTTTCACTGCTGGTTACTCAGGTTTGCTGCCCCCACGACAGTGACAGTGACATTTAGCTGCCACTTTATTAGATAACACTGCCCTGTTAGATCACTGCAGTCACTGTGGGTCTGCAGTTTAGAGGCTCTACCTTGTTTTTTCTCTGACCACAGTATGTATTAATCATACTCTAGCCTGCAGCAGGGGTTGTCCTGGATATTTTTATATTTCTGCATTGTTTTTTAACCCAGCAGTGTTTTTTTTTTATTTTTTTTTTTTTAAATAGCATGCCAACACAGCTGTACTTAGTTTCATTGCATACACTGTGTCATTGTCACTGCTGTGCTCATATTCATCCAAACCCAAGTAATATTTGCTCAGTGTTGGCGCCGTACATTGACGGATTTGGATTAAACTATCAGTGGTACGACAATCAGGGTATTCAGATCTCATACATAATCTCTATATATAATATCCTTCAGTAATGTTGAGAGATGATCACTGACTAACTTTAGAATATTAGGAGTGTGTTGAAAGCCTTTACTAACCTCCTGTTGTTTGTCTCATATTTGCAATTTTTTTTTCCTGTCTCATTTCATCTTGGTCTTGCCATATTTAGCTTTTTGTTTAAAGATCTCTCTTTAATTCTCTGTACATGTGCCTCTTCAGAACATGTGCATGCTGGAGAATGAGATAGAAAACCAGCTCGGAGAATTCCACATCAAAATGAAAGGTATGACACGTTTAGCGTTCTTTCGTCTTTTCATGTTAGGATTTGTTAGCGAATCCCTTTTTATTGATTGTAACTACATATCTATGATTTCATAACTCATGCACATTTAGTGTACACATTTGTAAGCTATGTGATGTTTAATAATATGGAGGTATGCATTTATTTTGCAGGTCTGGCTGGCTTTGCGCGCCTCTGTGCTGGAGACCAGTATGAGGTTAGTGTTCGTTTCTTAGCGTAATCTTTCCTTCCTCTCGTTCTCTTGGTTTTTTTTGCCTGTATTTCATTTTTTTATGGTCACTTTGCTATGTCTGGTATCTTAGTGTGCACTTTATTGGTTGTCATGTGATTGAATTGGTGAGAGGTCAAGCGAAGTAGAGAGAAAGAGAGAGAGGGAGAAATGCTAGCGTATGCACGATCTCAGTGGGCAGAAAAAGAAATGTGCTGCTACATCCGTGTGATTAAACCACGCATGGTTTCGGGATTGACAAACCTTGATTGATGCGCTCATTGACTGAGTGACTCAGCACAGCCGTCTGCTCAGCCGTCTGACAGCAAGTGAGCCGGGGGAGAGGGAGGAAGAATGGCGAGACTTGGACAGATGGAGTGATTGAAGACAGAGGTGGGAGGCTGTTATTTGAAGAAGTAAGATTTCTCTGTCCGTCTGGTACCGGGGAAAAGATAACATTGCCACAAAGCACACACGCAGGACTCATGACGAAGAGATCAGACAGACTGATTAGTCAGTAGCGCTGTCTGTTGCTGTTTTTTAATTTTTTTAACCATTAATGCATTACAGTGTGGCATATTAGGGACATATCTCCCTATATGTGATTGTGTGTCGTTTGTGTCCGTCCCGTACAGATCTTTATGAGATATGGCCGACAGCGCTGGAAGTTGCGGGGTCGGATCGAGATCAACGGAAAGCAAGTGTGGGACAGCGAGGAGATGGTCTTCCTCCCCCTTATCACTGAGTTTCTCTCCATAAAGGTACAATCTGTCCATATGTAACACATTTAAAAATGACACATGTGCTGAACACTCTTGAGCTTAAAAGTATTGGGACAGCTGGGAAATAGATAATAAAAAAAATAATTTTGTTGGTGGAGATAACCCCACTGAGCCTTTTCTTGTGAGATCTAATACAGTTGCGCTCTTGGACACTGATCCGTGAAGAATAATTGAAGTTCCTCTGCATGACTCCAAACAGAGTAAACAGTTTATAGACCAGCTTTTAGTATATTTTAGTTGTTTTTTTTAATACTTAGGACACATTTAGATGATTATCATGTTGTGCTTTTCTCAACACTTAGGTCAGAGCACTATGAGCATGATGAGTGTTTTTATAATGAGACTGAAGAGATGATTAGTCAAGTGTTATTTTAAATCATAGGTCATTTATAAGACTTGACTGTTCTGAACGTTCCTAAATCCAGGATTTATAATAACTAATAATAAAACATATCTAATAAGAGTCTGAATTTGGTTGTCTTTTTGAGAAGACTGTAGAGAATGTGCTTCCTTGCTACATCATATATGAGGGCTTTCTTTACTGGTCGTAGATTTGAGTGAATTAACTAAAAGACATTAAGTTCAAGCTTTATGGAACCAGCACGAAGGGATTTCGCTGCAGCTCATGAGGTTATGACAATTGTTAAAAGTGCTATACAAATAAATTTGAATTGTACTGAATTGAAGCATCTATACGTAGGTGTCTAGATGATCACAATCCTCAGCAGTATTTGTTATGCATGAATATTTGCGAGTGTCATGCAGTGACTACACTTGATACACTCCTTAGGTGAAAACAGCAGGTAACAGAGTTTTATTCTCTGATTGCTGTCTATTGATATTATGATTATAATCATGTTATGGCATTGTTTAGCTGACTTCCACACAGATGAAACAGGACACTATGTATAAGATGATTAGGACAGATGACCTTAATTGATAAGCAGCCAAGATTAAACTAGAGAGGGAAAATTCCTGAAGAAATTTTAAGTGTGTCTATGCGCGTGCCGGGTCGGTGCTAATCAGTGTGGGACATGCTAATATAGTTAGCATAATGCTAACAACATGCTAATCAGCTAATCGTCATGCTAGCAACACTAGCATCATGCTAGGAACATTTTACACATTCTACACATTCGAGTGTAGAATCAGTCTCTCTCTTCTCACTTCTGTTCTTTTGCATACTTTCTTGCTCTCTTTTCTCATACACATACTCACACACATTGCAGTCACATGTGTCTGTAAAATATTGTCGCAGCTCAGTGTGAGCAGCTGGACTTTCACTTGTTTTCCTTCTTCAGTGGTTTGCTTGACGCACACAGGAAAACAGCTCAAAGTTCCCCCAGATCCTCGAGAGAGAGAGAGAGAGAGAGAGAGAGAGAGAGAGAACGAGCAATCTGCAATGGATAGGAAGGGATATTAAAATGTTTTTTAAAAAATGTAACAAAAAAAAAAACATGCAGATGTTTAGCCAAGCTATTTCTAGATTGTCCCATGTTTCTCATCCCACATAACTGATAAGGGCACTTTCACAGCTGCTCCATTTGAATTCTGTTGTGTCTGCCCTTCTTAGTCGAGTTCATTTTGCCAGGTTCATACACATATCAGTTAAACTTGGGTGCAGACCAAGTGCATAGCTTTTTTTTATGCTATGGTGCAGAACATAGCATAGCGTTTTCCTTTTAACCAAAGGCAGTTCTGGCACAATTGTTTTTTTTTTTTTGTATGCTACCTTTAAAACCAGATTCTTGTCCATAAGAGTAATAAAAGTTGTTTAAAGGGATAGGGTGGATAGGGTCCATCTGGGACATTGAGGGACAGATACTCCACACCCTGGAGATATATCTGTTGTTTCTGTGTCATTTACTTATGGGGTCAGGTTGCTGACTCGATTTTATCAGAGCACTTGGGGGTCCAACAGTGCTCAAGGGTCCAACAGTGGAGGCCTAGCAGCATCTGGGCTCAAACCGGGGAACACCTGATTAGTTGTCCAACAGTTTAACCAAAGAGCTACCCCTGCCCTTTAGGATACAGAGATGATTATTTATGTTGTACACAAAAAGGGGAGCAGAGAAGAATCCCTGGAACAATACTGGAACAATCAACACTCAATCTCTTAAATTAGTGTTTTGCTGATGTTGGTGCAGAGCATCATCTAACACATCAGACTAAAATCTCTAGCGAGCCAGCATGTCCTGTGGATGGTGGACAGTGTTCTCCTAGAAGAACCCACTCCCATTAGGATAGGAAAGTTGGTAATGACATGGTACCATGGTAATGACTATTATTACATGATCATAGATGGGCATGTTGCCTTTGCACTGACTTTGTGTGTTTATACTAACATAGTATTCTGTAATACAATTCAGGACTTTCTGGTTACAACACACATCTGAAACTAAAACGAAATGTGGTTTCTAAACATTAGTATATATGGCACTGTGTGGAGTGTATCCAGTTACCCAGTCTGTCTGTGTTATAATGTGATTGGTGTCCCAGTAGATAAGAACTACTGTAAATAACATGAATTTGTTTCCCCAGGTGACCGAGCTGAAGAGTCTGGCCAATCATGTAGTAGTGGGAAATGTCTCATGTGAGACCAAGGACCTGTTTGCTGCCCTGCCACAGACCGTAGCTGTGGACATCAATGACCTGGGGACTATCAAACTGAGCCTCGAAGTTACATGGAAGTATGTCCACTTTGTGCCGTCGTAAGGACTTCATACAATTAAAAAAAAAAAAGAAGTTACGAGGTTAAGAAAGC
>JAQQZS010000037.1:17105172-17118082 GCA_030068045.1 Platyallabes tihoni
GGCCTCGTGTCGGATTCAACGAGAGGATAAACGAGCAAAAGCAGGTAAAATAGTGGCACTTTTCCGACAGGGGGGAGTTTTGCAGGATCTTTAATCGGCCTCTAGGTGTCACGATGGGGCTCCTGGTCCAGGCGGCTGGCGGGGGGTGTTTGTCTCCCTCTATCGTTATCGAAAATTTAGCAAAAAACACTTATAACCCAGAAGTTCGGGGTTATGCCCGATTATTAAGTGCTACTGAACGTATATTAGATGGCATTTTGGCAAGATGCTTCATTTTAACACTACGGTGTTTGCTCCCCACTTTAGGCCAGGCGTCCATTTTCTTTTTCTTCTCTTTGTTTCCGTGACAAAAACCCGCCGTTTCTAGATGGAGCAATAGCTTAGCCAACAAGCTAATACTACCTCTAAACATCGATAGTTTTGAGTTTTGTAATCCCACATACACCACACATAGGTCAACAATAAAATAATTGAAGTGTACTTTCTTCTCCTTTGGTCATTATTTTTTTGTCTGAACGGCGATAACAAACAGGCTTAGCCGTTAGCTAACACAGCTAGCTAGCAGTTTGTTGGCGCCCCTCCTCAACCGCAATTCAAACCCGCTCAGCCCTTCCTGGCCCATTGCATAGCGCGCGCACATAGACTCACACAGCCCCGGTGATCTGCGCTACTAAAACGTCCAACACGATGATCTCGATCTGTTGTTTCCCCCTCTTCGTCTCTCCTCGAAATATGTTGAGTGTTGAGCGAAGTTAAATGCCGGAATCGTTAGCTAGCTTGCGGTTGTTTGCTAGCCAGCTTGTTGCGCAGATGAAAATCGGACGAGGAAGACGCGACTGCTGATTTTAGGTGACTACACACATCGTTCTTCGGAGTCTTAGCTTACAGTTTTTCCCCCAAGCTCAAGTACATCTTACAATTCAGTGATCGTTGATCCCAGTGGAGTGCTGTATATGTTCATTGACCGCTCGCTTATTGAGACACTGGCCACCTCAAGCAACAGACGACTGAGGGGAAAAACTGTCGAGAGCTCCCTCTACAACCCGGCTGGTAGCGGTACAAAAACGCTGCTAATCAGCTCAGAATGCCCTCTTGCTGTAGTGGAAAATCTTTCAGCATAACTTAGTGTCTGAATAGTTGATGAGTGCCTGTGCCTCTACATTAATCATTAATTTTGGGCGTTTTAATGAAGCCTGGCTTTTTGGTGAGTTCATTAGTGATTATCAGGAAATGAGAGAGAGAGAGAGAATCATAGCAAGAGGACGTTGATGCACATCAAGTGTTTCTTAAGCACAAAGTAACATATAGCTTTAAGCAAAAGTTGTACATGGTGTGTGATGCGTCAGATCTGAAACTAGCAAATACCCAATGATGAGAGATAAAACACCTGTTAACGGCTTTCTTATTGTGGTTTGATATAATTTTGATGCTGGTAAAATGGAAAGGCTGTACGAGAAAACTAACCAACAGCACATCCTGTTTAAACGTCATATTACATTTAAAGCTCTTTTTCTTAACCATGTCTAGATCTTAATCTGTATTTTGTTACAAGAGGGAAGGTCAGAGATAGCAAACTCACCCAATGCAGAGAATTGAACAGGCAGGAGAACGGAGAGACAATAGGTACCCCTTATTGGTCCAGGTAACCCTGGCAAGTCAATGAATTGTACCATTACATAGAAATGCAAGTCTAACCTACAGAGAGTCTCTGATTTCTCGGGTAAGTTTGTGTGTATTTGTTTTATGTTCCTTGAACATGTATGCATGTTAAATACATTACATGTCTGGAGTGTTTTAAGTATGTGAGATCGGGGGCTTGATATAGACAAGCACACATGATGTTTTATAATAAATCATAATGTCTCTAATAAATCCGAATCCATGCTCTGCTTTCTGTTAAAGGTTGTACCCATGGAAGGGGGACAGACTGACGCCGTGGTGGACGAGACGGGGGATGCTTTCAAAGCCAAGGATTGTAAGACATATCAACGGCGACGTGAGGACGACGAAGTTGAAGCTGAGCTGCTACAGGTTGCTGGTCTAGAGGCAGTAGAGCAACCCGTAGCCGAGGGTGAGATGACGGGTACTGTGGTCGATGCACAGCAGCAGCTGGTTGAAGGTGTGGTGAGCGTAAATAGTGGTGTAGAAATGATGGTCATGGACTCGCTGGACCCAGCCATATTGCAAATGAAGACAGAAGTGATGGAGGCTACCATGACCGCTGGTGTGGGTGTAGCTGGGGCTGCACATGAGGCAACAGTCACCACAGTGGATGACACACAGATCATCACCCTACAGGTGGTCAATATGGAGGAACAACAATTGGGCCTGGGTGAACTGCAACTCGTTCAGGTGCCTGTTTCAGCTGTGCCCGTTACTGCCACCACTGTAGAAGAGCTGCAGGGAACACTGGTGGATGCTACTGCCATGCCCAAAGATGGAGAGCCTGTCATCTGTCACACGCTGCCTCTGCCAGAGGGCTTCCAGGTTAGTCAGTGGTCATTAATGTAGTTAAAAATAAAAATTTCCCCCTCTTTATGGTCTGTTGTCTTGGGTTTTCATGAGGACTTGTGCCCATAGGTTGTGAAAGTAGGTGCCAACGGAGAAGTAGAGACTGTAGAGCAAGATGAGCTCCATGCTCATGAGGAGCAGTCTATGCAGCAACCAGAAGACGAGGAGATTCCTGAACCCCAGAATGATGACCCCACTTGGGCCAAGGACCCTGACTACACGCCTCCCATCAAAAAGACCAAAAAGACAAAGAAAAGCAAGCTGCGCTACAACACTGAAGGCGAGAAAGATATGGATGTGTCTGTTTATGACTTTGAGGAGGAGCAGCAAGAAGGTCTGCTCTCGGAGGTTAATGCAGAGAAGGTTGTGGGCAACATGAAACCTCCAAAGCCAACCAAAATCAAGAAGAAGGGTAAGCCTGTGCAGTAGCTAAAATTTGTTGCTGTTATTTTTATGAATATAAATGGCTGAAATTGCAGTGGGCTTTAGGAAATGTTTTTGCTGAATTTTTCTGTATGCTTGTCCAGGTGTGAAGAAGACATTCCAGTGTGAGTTGTGTAGCTACACCTGCCCAAGACGCTCCAACCTTGATCGTCACATGAAGAGTCACACAGATGAGAGGCCGCACAAATGCCACTTGTGTGGACGTGCTTTCAGGACAGTCACCCTGCTGAGGAACCATCTCAACACGCACACAGGTGTTTGTCTCCTTCCACACACACGTCTGCTATTATCGTCAGGGCTCATGATTACAAACTCAGTAATTTTTTCCTTTTTTTGGACAGGCACAAGACCCCACAAATGTACCGATTGTGATATGGCTTTTGTGACTAGCGGTGAGCTTGTTCGACACCGTCGCTATAAACACACCCATGAGAAACCTTTCAAGTGTTCCATGTGTGACTATGCTAGTGTGGAGGTATGTAAAATCTTATTTGTGTATTTTATAAAATGTTGTTATACGGGTAATAAGGTCACAGAAGACAATGTATTTCATGTTGTTCTACCTTAGTGATATTTGTGATGTTCTGGCAATAGCTTCAACAAATAATTGTTTTCGCTCGTTTTATATTTTAAATGCTTATTTGGGATTTTAGTCTTTTTAGTTTGTATATATAAAAATTTATTTATTTTTAACTTTTTGTAAACCAGGTCAGCAAGCTGAAGAGACACATTCGCTCTCATACTGGAGAACGTCCTTTCCAGTGCAGCCTTTGCAGCTATGCCAGCAGAGACACCTACAAGCTTAAGAGACACATGAGAACTCACTCAGGTTTGACATCCATCATTCCAGCACTCCGATTTCTTGGCAGTACATCATGCATGAGTTGAAACAAATTATTGATTAATGCGTTAAACTAAAAGTAAGAAAACTCAAACTTCATCTCTCGATTGTGTGATTAGGGGAGAAGCCGTACGAGTGCTACATCTGTCATGCACGTTTCACCCAGAGCGGCACTATGAAGATGCACATTCTGCAGAAGCATACTGAGAATGTGGCTAAGTTTCACTGCCCCCACTGTGACACTGTCATTGCTCGAAAGAGTGATTTGGGTAAGATTGTCTCCTATTCGCTAGCTTACACTACACACAAGGGTAAATGATGTGTGGCTTTATGTTCTTGGTAATAATACGTCATCTGTGATGTCTCAGGTGTGCATCTGCGTAAGCAGCATTCCTACATCGAGCAAGGCAGGAAGTGCCGTTACTGTGAGGCGGTGTTTCATGAGCGCTACGCCCTCATTCAGCACCAGAAGTCCCATAAGAACGAGAAACGGTTCAAGTGTGACCAGTGTGACTATGCTTGCCGACAGGTTAGACACCCCAACAGTGCTCTTGTATTAATAGTCAAGTAGTTTGTATGTTAAACGTCTGGTATCATTTATGCAATTATTTTATATCTATCCACTTTTATATGGAGGAGAACTAAGTAAAAAAAAAAAAAAAACTTTTGTCTTTTCAGGAGCGCCATATGGTGATGCATAAGCGCACCCACACTGGGGAAAAGCCATATGCCTGCAGCCACTGTGAGAAAACTTTCAGACAGAAACAACTTCTGGACATGCATTTTCGTCGCTACCATGACCCCAACTTTGTGCCCACTTCCTTTGTGTGCACCAAGTGTGGCAAGACCTTCACACGCAGGGTATGCAAAAAGCTTTTTTATTTGCATGCTCCATATTTTTAAAAAAGTATGTTTTCTAACATGTTTCTTTAAATATAAATATAACAGAACACCATGGCGAGGCATGCTGAGAACTGTTCTGGAATGGAAGGTGGTGATGGAGAAAATGGTACTCCGACCAAGAGAGGCCGTGGTGGCAGAAAGAGAAAGATGCGCTCCAGGAAGGATGATGACGACAGTGGTGAGTGACTGGACACTGTCTGCTCAACCAAGTCGTAAATCCATGGTCACTGTGAATTGAAGTTTATTTTGCCTGATTGTCCTCTGATGTTAGATGAACATGGAGAGCCTGATTTGGATGACATTGATGAGGAGGATGAGGATGAAGAGGATGTTCTTGATGATGTGGAGATGGAGGTGGAACAAGCTCCACCAACCATTCCTGTCCCTGCACCTGCTGAGCCACCTGTCAAGAGGAAACGTGGCCGACCTCCCAAGAACCCCCCCAAAGCTTCCCCTGCTAAGATCACAGCCATTGCACCCACTGGTAATTAATATGCTTCTCTTGTTAAATGATCCCCTGTGATATGACCTGACCTGAAGGGTTCATTTTGGCCAGAGCATCTTAGCTATAATTGGCATCACTGACCTCCCTCTTGCCTGGTTCACCTCATATCTCTCCGACTGTACCCAGATTGTGCAATTAAAAAAATTCAGTTCTAAGCCTCTTGCAGTCATCTGTGGTGTTCCCCAAGGCTCCGTCCTTGGCCCCCTTCTATTCTTCATCTACCGCCTCCCTTTTGGTCACATCTTTAGAAAATTCAGTATACTTTTCATTGTTATGCAGATGATGCACAACTTTATATTTCCACAAAGCCTGACTTGGCTCTCCCACCCTCCTGTCTCACCAACTGCTTAAATGAAATAAACACAAGGTTTTCCTGCAATTTTCTCAAACTTGACAGCAATAAGACAGAGGTCCTCCTCATATGGTCAGAATCCCCCTTATCCAAGTCCAACTGCATCGTTGGTTACTCAGTTTCTCCCTCTTCCCAGGTCAAAAATCTTGATGGCACTTTGTCCTTTGAGGCCCATAAAAGTAACATCTGCCAATCATGGTACCTCCAGTTCTCATCCCACACACTTCTGCCACTCTCATTCATGCACTGGTCATCTCCCGTATTAATGTAATTAACTTTTAACTGGCATACCACACAAACTCGACTTATCCACAACTTTGCTGCTGGTATCATAACCCAATCACCTTTAATTCATCACATTAGCCCCACCCTTCAACAACTCCACTGGCTTTGCATCAAATACCGTATAGAGTTTTAAAAGTGAAGAGGAGAATTTTAAGCACACCATAATCTTGCTCTCCCTTACATATCAGTGCTCGTTCAGTCCTACCGCCCTTCGCTCTTCATCAAGGCTCCTTTTTAAACCCCGCCTGCCCCTCTGACCACCATGGGCTCTAGAGCCTTTAGTCATACTGCTCCTCGCCTCTGGAATTCTCCCTGAAAATTTCCGTAACACAGATTCTCTGAACAAATTCAAAACTCAAGACCTATTTATTTATTTTACAGGATATAAGGCTGCACTCAACTCATAAATCTCAATTTGAACCTCCTTAATTGTCATTTGTTTTTAAATGTTTTAAATTATGACACTGTCCCTTTTTATTTTATTTATTTTACATTTTTTTTTGTTTTTAATTTTCTCTTATTACTCAGTGTTAGCTCTGTTATCAGTGTTATTTTGTTTAAATTATTCTTGTTTGACATGGAAGGCATGACCTTGGGTGACCAGAAAGGTGCCTATATAAATAAAATGCATTATTATTATTAAAGTTGTGCTGGGAAGACATGGTTTCTGGCTGTTCATGTTGGCAGAATCTCACAAGACAAACATTTGCACAAATTGTGTGCAAAACAGTGTAATTTTCTAAAATGCAGTACAGAATCTATTCACAGCAAGTTGTATAGCAAGTCGTGACTACCATCACTTTTGCCATCTTAACAATTGTGCAAAAAAAGTGTGTGTGTGTATATATATATATATCCACTTTTGTTTTATCAACCTGATTTTTAAAGCAAATGCTTTTTAATTTTATAAAAATGCAAACCGTGTAATGATTTTGGCTTGTAAAGTAACATTTTTTACAACTGAATAACCTGTTTTTGCAGCTACTGCCATTATCCAAGTGGAGGATGAGGGCACAGGAGCCATTGAGAACATCATAGTCAAGAAGGAGCAGGATGGCATGGATTCTTCAGTGAGTGCATCAGCAGAGCCTGTGGTGGAGGAGATTGAGGCCTCTGAGGGAGGAGTGGAGGCAGAACAACTCTCTGTCCCTGAGGCCGCGCCTAATGGGGACCTCACCCCTGAGATGATCCTCAGCATGATGGACCGGTGATGTGCTCTCCCAGGCCTAATATTCACATGCTCATGTGTGTCCTCTCCCATGCTGTCACCTCCCTGCCTCACAGAACACAGCCAAACTTCTTTCTGCTGTGTTCTCCTTCAGTTTCTGATTTCTGGAATGAAATATCCAATGTTCCTTTTTCACTCATACTCTACACTTTAATTTTTTTCCTTGTTACATGCTTTTGACTCATGATGTCTAATGTGCATGATGCTTTTTTTTTTTTTTTTTTTTTTTTTTTTTAAATTTAGTTATTATTCTTATTATCTTCCCATGTATACCATCTAGTGTGTGGCGGCGGTTTGCAGAGGTGCTTATGTACGAATCCTGTGACTGTAATTGGTTCCTCATATTTACTGTAGTGAACTGAGCGCATTTAGATTTTTTTTTTTTGCTTAATTAACATGCCAATATTTTTTTCAGCCTCTTATCTTGCATTACCATGGCAATATTTGAAAAGTAAAAATTAATGGCCCTGTTCAAGCCTTGATATTTAGACTTTATCACTGTTGTAGAACATTTTACCCAACAGATACCCTTTTAACACGGCAAGTTTGTTTTCACCGATTACAGTTGAGAGTAGGTTGGGAATACAGCCATGCAGTAGTATGGCCTGGGAGGATTTCCATCTATCACGTTTGAAATAACTAAACATCTGAGCTTGATAACATTGTACAAAAGAAGAGTAATCTTTGCTGGTCTTGCGTGTAAATATGTTTTGTTTTTTTATTATTTTTGTTTTACTATGAACATTTTAATCTTTTTCAAGTGAATTGACAACCTTGAATGCTGATGAGATGACATTTTAAGCAGCAGTCATTTGAAACCATGCTCCTGATGAATTTTAAATCTTGACAAGGGTGTAATAGCATAAGATCATGTAAACGCACCATTCCCTTTTTCCTTGGCCGTGTACAGCTTCTAATGTTACCTAGGTTTGTGTTTTCAGCTTTTTAGGGAGAGAATTAGATATTCTCCTATATGATTAATTAAGGTGGGATGGTAAGAGTCTATAGCTTGTTTCTGTCAGCATACATTTCCATGTTTGTTTTGAAACATAAAAGTGTGAGCATAGGAGTGGGGGTGTCATGTAATTGGATGACCAGGGTTTAGATCCTGATGCTGTAAGGGAAGGGGAAAAGACTGGGAGGGAATATTTAAAGTTGGCTGATGTTAGAGGAGCGGAAAGTTCTATGAATTGGTACAGGCTATACCCCAACTCGCAGATTGAGTATGACTGCTGATGTGCAGCTGAGTTGTTTAACAACGGAGCAGAAAAAGGTCTCTGCCCATAGCAACTTTCTCACATTTGTGTTCACATACAGTCCACAGAGCTTAAGCTTGCTAAAGCCATTTTGCTGCATTCTGTTCCAGAAGAACTGATTGCATAGTTGGAGAGTTCACATTTAGAAGGACTGTTATTTTCCAGATTCCAAATGTTTTCCTTACTTGTACTTTTTTTTTTTTTTTTTTAATGTTAAGCTCTTAATTTTAGGTTTATTCCTTTTTTTTTTTTCTTTTTTGTACCTAGCTGTAACTGTGTGAATTTTACAGTGGTCAGAAAACCAACATATAAAGACATTTATTATGGCTGGGTGGGGCTATGGGGGACTAGGAAAAATGTGGAGAATGTATTGCTGTACAGCTAATAAAATAATATTGTCCTATTTTGGTGTGAAGAATTTTTTTCCTTCCTCTAAATTTTTTTCACTGCAATGAATTGAGCAAGTTTGTCCATGTAAGGGTTAAGAAACTCAAAACAACCATCTGTTGAATTTTGGAAGGAACAAGAAGTTTTACATGTTACTGTGAAGTGTGTGGATTCAATGTGAGATTTTGTTTATTAACTACATTTCAATATCACACTTGCTGTACATTTTTTTTTATACACACTTAAGTGTGTATAAAAAATGTACAGCATCATCTGTTGAAATTTGAGATTAACTAATAATTTTCAGGACCTGTTTTTTTGATTGGGTATTTTCCATTAAAATTTTAAATCTTCTCTTCCTGTAGGCTGATTACGATGAAACAAAGCTTATATCTTACCACAAGCTCAGGCAAATACACGTGTGAAAACCCCATTAAAATTCAGTCAGTATGTGATGCATGCACAAAAAACAAAAATTCCAAAAACCATCTTGATGTGTTTTGTTACTCTACCCCAAGTTAGTTTTCATGTACTGACTACTGTAGGGCGGCACGGTGATTTAGTGGTTAACACTGTTGCCTTGCACCTCCATGGTCCGGGTTCAATTCCCGTCTGTCTGTGCAGATTCTCCCTGTGCTTGGTGGGTTTCCTCCGGGTGCCTCGGTGTCCTCCCACAGTCCAAAGTCCTGCAGATTAGGCTAATTGGTGTTCCTAAATTGCCATTAGTGTATGTGCTCTGTGATGGATTGGCACCCTGTCCAGGGTGTACCTGCCTTGTGCCCCAAGTCTCCTGGGATAGGCTCCAGGCCCCCCATTACACTGAATACAGGATAAAGCGGTATAGATGAGTGAGTGAGAGACTTAAAATATCTTTAATGTACAGACATGCCTACTTTACAGTTAATTATTAACAAAATTAAGGCCAAATGAAAAACATGCAGCCAGGTGCTGCTAATCAGCCCTTGATTAACTGATCATCAGCAGGTGGCAGACCTCTATATAAGAAGTTTTGGCAGTTTGCTGGTCTGGAGTATTCGGGTGTGTTAACACAATGCCAAGAGGGAAAGACATAAGCAGTGATCTTAGAAGAATTTGTTTCTGCATGTCAATCTGGAAATTATAAACTAATTTCCAAACAGTTCAAAGTTCTATAGTGAAAAAAAATTATTGATTTATTATTGAAAGTATTCAAGACAGTTTCCAATCTTCAGTTGCTCAGAGAAATGCAAACTGCAAGAGTTAGATCTCAGCCCCTACAGGCCTCACACTATAATAATAATCTTCCTCAATGTAAAAAAGTTTAGTAACAAGTTGCACAGCTTTTGTTAGCTCAAATTTTAAAGTTAAGTTGACTTAACTTGTAATTCAAATATCAATTTAATATAATAAGTTAGCTCAAGTTGTAATGGTTGTGGGCTCGATTAATTATATTTCTCTAGGATTGACTTAGACCAACTTTTATCTATTCAGAAACATTAGTTGTCTCACACTGTAGCCCATTTGATGTAGTTGGCTCAAGTGATTGCTTTTCTATAAAAACAAGTTGGCCTAATAATACCCCGACAATTAAAACACAAACATTGGTGGCCCGGGTTCGATTCCCAGCCAGTGCCCAAACCCCAGCCACTGGATGCAGTGCCAGTCCCCAGCCCGGATAAAATGGGACGGTTGTGTCAGGAAGGGCATCCGGCGTAAAACCTGTGCCACGTTGTAGTGCGGACTGGGTATTCCGCTGTGGCGACCCCTTGCCGGGAGCGGCCGAAAGACCAACAACAACAACAATTAAAACACAAACATTAAAAAACTTTTCCCCAAAAGTTAAAACCATAACTGCATAAAACAGGAGAATATAGGTTCTACTTTGCTTAAAGATCAGCAAAGCACCTGGATAACATCAAATGCTTTTATATTACATCATAACCATTCCTAAAAACTAGCAAAGATTTGACTTTTGAAGACTTTTCCCCAATGTGTCAGACAAAAAAAAAAAAGAGTCCATATGAACAAGAGTTGGTTTTCAGCATGGGAATCTGAGGGGAGCGTGTCTCTCCAAGTCCAATAGAAATCATTTGGATCCCTGCGTAGGTGTACATCCAGTGCTTTTGAAATTCAATTTTCAGAGCACAGACCTGACCAAACATCCATCCTAAAACTGCTGCAGTCACCAAACAACGACTAAAACTTCAACAGCTTGTTCATGCAAGTTAAAATTTATTTAAAAGTTTAGCTTGTCTGAAAAAGAAAAGAATCAAGGTTATTTCAAGCCAACTCAAAGTCCAGACCTTATGAGAGCTATGCATAAGTGAATGCCCTTAACCCTCAATGGACGGAAGCAATATTGTAAAGAAAAATTAACCAAGATTCTTCTACAATGATGTAAAGGGAAACTATTCCTTTAAGGTATTGCCGCATTGATCATTGACCAATTATTAGTGGTGCTTGCGAAGCGAAGCACTACTATTGTTATCTTGCAGGCTTATTAAGTGTGCCTAGGCGCACTTAGTACTCTTCCCCCAGAAATCCATTTATTATTCTTCCGCCTAAAACTTTGCAGCGTTTCTCGTCCTGCAGCTTTGAGCAAACCCTTGTGTATGTTACACCGCGCATATGACACCGTTCCGTGCAGCTCGATCGGGAATGGTGTGCTATGACTTTTGGTGGGGGGTCTTTGCGCAGTTCTCACAAAATCCCCCAAAAACCGCCCCAAAAAGTCCCATAGACTGAACATTGAGCGCGGCCTCTGCTATGACATCACAACTGTGACTATGATGCAACGGAAGGCGCCACCGCTCACTGGATAGTGGCCATGCTCATTAGATGTGACCCGGCTGTCGCATAGGCACACTTTCTCCAGAAATTTTCGCTCTAGGTATACTTTTTAAGTGTGCCTAGGCACACTTAAAACACACTCCCTCAAGTATGTTACACCGTTTCGTGTGGCTCGATCAGGAATGGTGTGCTATGACTTTTGGTAGGGATTCGTCACACGGTTTTCCCAAAGATCCCCGAAAACCACCCCAAAATGTCCCGTACACCCAGCTTTGAGACCAGCATCAGCTATGACAGAGTTCCATGACATCATAGTTCCGCACTTACTGTATTAGTGCGCCTAGGGAACGCCCAGAAATCCATTTATTATTCTTCTGCCTACAACTTAGCAGCGTTTCTCGTCCCTTAGCGTTGAGAAAACCCTCACGTATGGTACACCGTTCCGTACGGCTCGATCAGGAATGGTGTGCTATGACGTTTGGTGGGGGGTTTCCCAAAAATCCCCAAAAAACTGGCCCAAAAAAGCCCATAGACTGAACATTGAGCTCGGCCTCTGCTATGACATCATGGCTGTGACTATGATGCAACGGAGGGCGCCACTGGATAGTGGCCACGCTCATTAGAAGTGACCCGGCCGTCGCATAGGCACACTTAAAATTTGTGTGTTAACCCCCAAAAAAGTCCCATAGACTTAACATTGAGACCAACATCAGCTATGACATCATAGCTATGATGCCACAGCTGGCACCATTCACATTTCCTTCAGGAAATGTGCCTCTCTAGTTATTATTATTAAGTGTGCCTAGACGCAATTACTCTTCTCCCCAGAAATCCATTGCGCAATCCATTTATTATTCGTCTGCCTAAAATTTTGCAGCGTTTCTCGCCCCGCAGCTTTGCGGCGACCCTCGCGTATGTTACACCGTTTCGTGCGGCTCGATCGGGAATGGTGTGCTGTGACTTTTGGTGGGGATTCGTCGCATGGTTTTCCCAAAGATCCCCTAAAACCGCCCCAAAAAGGCCCGTACACCAGGCTTTGAGACCAGCCTCTGCTGTGACATCAAAGTTCCGTTGAAGATGCCGCACACATTAGGAGTGACCCAGCCGTCACATAGGCACACTTAAAATTTCTCCAGGAATTTTCGCTCTCTAGTCATCATTATTATTGTCATTATTATTATTTTATTTTTATTTTTTTTTACAAAAACTAAAACCTTCCCTTGTAAAAAATATTAATTTCATCTGATTGTTAAAAATTATTCAGAAGGAATCAGGGGGGTATTCCAGAGATCAGGTTATGTGACATACCCGGATCAGTTTGAGGGTAAGTTAGTGGATAACCTCAACTTTCAGTTCCAAAAACGGAGGTAACTTTCTGGGTATGTATGTAACCATAGCAACTTACTCTCTGAAGATAACCTGCTCGGTA
>JAQQZS010000037.1:17118182-17147401 GCA_030068045.1 Platyallabes tihoni
GCTTTCTGGAATACCCCCCCCCCCCCCAGGTATATTGGTTTTGTCAACTGAATATCATCTACCTTTCAGAAGAAAACAGCAAGCAAGAAAGTCAATGGGTATTTCTTTTCTCTCCTCCACCAGGGGGCGATATTGTGGAAACGTTTGAAAACTCCTTTTGTAGAGATTGGAGGCAGAGGTTATCTCATCAACCACACTTTTATTAGTATTTAATGCAATGAACTTGTGTATAAATAACAAGTCATTTTTTTTTTTTTAAATTCTAAACTATGTACACACCAAACAGTAATACTGTAACTCAAGTCAATGAGCAGATCCCGAAAAAAATGGAAAGTACCTGACATGGTTATTTCATATGAATAAATGAGAATGTATTTGAATCAAATCCAGAATCTAAAATCGATGTTATTGTCTTATTTAGTTTCATACTTCTTGAAGATTCGGGTGTTCGATCTTTCATGTAAGAATTAAAGAAAAGTTGAACTTGATGCAGTTACAAATGTTTGATGTTTTACTGTAAGCAATGTTATCTGAAATGCTTGCAGAAGCACTTTAAGAGCACATGTGTCACATTTGTGTAATACTCACCCTTATGTAGGGTAAGCTTAAAGTTGTCACTTCCTGCCTCAGAACCTGTGGTTTTTGTACCATCAGCATGAATCACAGTGAGCAGGATGTGACTGTGTATGTGTGTATTTTACCTGCACTTTGTAACATCTGCCGTTGCTGGCCTCTCGTGCACCCTGTTCATGCACACAGAGCAGATTAGGGTGTGATGGCATCTCCGACAGAGGTTCCCTTCTGCCTGAAAGGTATTCAGCTTTATTGTTGCTTTATTGTTTTGATTATTATTATCATCATCATTATTATTATTGTTATTTTTTTTGTAATTGTAAAACATCTTTTATCTAGACATGGGGATTGTGTGACACTGATGTTGCATCAGTTCTTTGGTGGAGTTCACCCATCACCCATCTTTTTTTGTTGTTGTTGCTGTTTATTTAATAAAGCCAGTCATTAAAGTATTTATTTTTTGCTCTTAAAAGTGATGTGTGTGTGTCTATCCGTCTGTCAGATGGCATTATCCAGTTGCTGAAACCTCAGAGGGTCCAGCTCATGAGGTTTGTGCAGCTCAACCAGTCCAGGGATCGGGCAGAAGGCAGAGTCCTTGTAAGTATACATTTAATATTCAACAGTGTGATAACGTTTATGGATTATGTCCAGGTTTGCAAGTTAAACTCAGTTAAATTTGCAAGTGCAGGTTAATGAATACTTCTATTAGCTTTTGTTGTGTGATATTTTAATGCAATCCCTGTCGATGTATTCTGTAATTGGTGTTGTAAAAATATAGACTATCTAATGGTTAACAGGTGTGTTTTCAGTGTGTTTTCTGTACTTTATGCATTTGAATGTTACATATATTAGGTCTTATGTGCCCTTAGTATTGTGAAAGTTTTTTTTTGCCGCTCTGTTTTAGCAAGCATGCTAAAGCTAGCATGCTAATGGCTAATGGTGCAATGTTTTCTACGTCCATTCATGGAGCTAATTAAATTATATTAACTTTAAAGCTTTTATTCCTAGAACACTTTTGGCAGAGTGGCATCCTGGTCAACTTTTGTTTTTCAGCTGAACTATTGTTTTTCACAAGGGCTCTGCGATATATAGCCAGGGGTTCACCATTTCAGTTGTTTATTTTTAGTGACCTAATGACAACGATATAGACATGATAGTTGCTGTGTAGTTATTTATTATGATCGGAACTCAATGACTAAATTGTAGATACAGTACAATAAATAGATGTAGGTACAATCAATGACTAAGTCACCTCCTTGAACTTTATATACATAACTATACATATATACATATATACTTTATATACATGACATTCCATATACATCATTTACATAACATTATACGTCTTAGAGATTGGACATCATGAATCTAGGAAACAACAAAATAACCCATAATAGTAAAGTTCTGTATAAATAGGGATTCAGGGTTTGCTTATAAAAAATGACAATGTTTGGGAAAGGAGGGGGTATTCCAAGAAGTAATACCAAGGGTAACTCTATGACGGAAACTGTTAAGAGAACTCCATAGTGAGAAGACTATTAAAATCTTGGAGAAAAGCCCTGTAAAAATGGCCAGGTTTTATGAGATTAAAATGTACTGTTTTGGCTTTTGCACAAAGCGCTGTGTTTACTAGAAACCTAACACCACTCGTCAGCATCTCTTTAGTGAAACATGGTGCTGGTAGCATCATGTTGTCTAGGATGTAACCAAACCTGTTTCAGAGTGGAGGTCACCTTGGACATGACGACTTCACTGGGGTGTTAAACTGTGTGAGAAACAAACTTAAGGAAAATTACTTTGACTTCTAACAAGCTAGAAATACTTGTGAATTTAATATTGTTAGCTACCAGACGCTAAGAACAGATCGAAGAAATCCCATGTTATGCTCCCAAATAATGAATATAATTTTCCTGATCTGTAATTATACCACTGCTGAGTTGTACAGAAAATTTAATCACCAATGGCTGGGAATGTAGACAGGACTGAGGGTAAGATACATGGAGCCAATCCTATTAGAAACCCAGTTAAGTCTGACAACAGATCTGAGCGACAGACTGTGGCGAGATCAATTAATAGCTGAAAGGTCATGTTGACCTTTGTTGACCTCAAATGCACAGAATCAAGGTAATTTTTAGTTGTGCTGTTGCTGAGCTGAAGTTGCTATATTCCACCAGCAGATGGCACAACTGTCCAAACTCTCTCTCTCCCTCTCCCTCCCCTTCTGACAGGTAATGACACAGTGGAGAGCTACTGTCTTCCACAACAAGCAGCCAGTAAAGGTGAGTGATACAGAGCAATAACAAAAGCAATGCTAACACCGAATCCCATGTGTAAGACAGACAAACAAACCAAACCTATAGTTCAAAATCAAGAAACACTGTGATTAATACCTGTAAAAAATACAACGTTCCACTCTAAATAATAAACCCCTTAGAAAACCTTAAAACATTTTGTGTACAGTAGAACTTTTCGGCTGTATATATTCAAGGTATGGCTGTTATCCTTGTTATTACATAATAGTACACAGGATTAGAGTTTTAGGTGCAGTGGGTAATGTTGCTGCTTCACAGCTCCAGGGTTTCTGTTCACTTTCTCCCTGTGTCTGTGAGGGGGTTCATCTCGGACCATCAGTTTTTTTCCTACCTCGAAAAAAACATACTAGTAAGTTTATTGGCTAAGATAATTCACCGCTAGATGTGAATGTGTGTTCTGGGTTAGGCTTCGTACCCACCGTGACCCTGATTAGGGTAAAACGGTTACTGAAAGTGAGTGTGCGAGTAAGTTTTTTAATTTCGGTTTGAATGAGTATTTTCAGTTGATTATTTCACTGATTGCCTGCATGTTGTCTGAACATAAAAACATGAAAATAGGTATCCATAGATTCTCCAACATGCGTAGCACAGCCACCCAACCAACTATAAAACTAAACAATACCTTATTATATCATGTCTCCTTTTTTATTCTTTACTGGTAGCGACTTATACTACACATGAACAGTTTTACATCAGAACAAGATAAAAGCCGTTGACTTTCACTCATTATGGCAATTTTTGTCTGCAGATACACATGGTTGTCTATGCCAATTTTTCTTTATTGAAAATCACAATATTTTTTTTATTTAAAAGCTTTGAAATATCACTAGCACTGGTTTCTACATGTTGGAGCCATGATGCACTTCAGCATTTACTAACATAGTAATTAGGAAAGAAATTAAGCAGAGAGATAACACTTCAACAGTTAGGAGATGCGTGATCCTTTTTTTGTACATGACACATAAGATACACATGTTGTGTGCAGGAAGCTGTTGCGTGGGTTCTGTATGCTTTGGCCCTTTTTTCAGTCAGGATTCCTGAACTCTAGTGTAACCCTGTGGGACCACAGACATATCTGACATTGTATCATACATCACTGTACTGTGATAAGGTGCTGTGTTCACAAACTGAAGTGAAACTGTAACTGGGAGGGGAGGAGACTGATGAAGCATTGTACACTAAAGTTTATTCATTGTTTTTAATGTTTCTCATCTTTATACTGTACTTAAAAAGGGCCTTATTTATGTTACAAAAATTAACACTTTTGTTTCAAGTTGCTGGCGTGACTCAATACAAAAACACAGCTGGAGTTTGCTATATTTTTTCACTGAAGCTCAACCAACATGGTTATTGATACTGAATTGCCTATTTACAAGATCACAAACATAACTGCAGTCTAATTTATCCTCTGGGACAAAACAGGGGTTAGTGGATGTTTTGTAAAATCTCCCTAAAAAAATTGCATTTGTACTTTTTTTTTGTACTCTTGTGACACAACATGCACTTGTAATACTTGTGATATCTTGTAATATCTCTATTTTGTAATGTAATACATCAAAATGGAGATATCTCATATTGCTGTGAACCATTTCATATATTGATGAATAAACTTTCAACTTTCATACAAGAATCAGAAACATTCAAAACAGTCTTCACACATGTTTGTGCAGTAGTGTACTACTACTACTAATCCCAGTGACACAGAAGGTCATGACTTCTGGCATCACTGACAAGACACTAGGCAGCAGTATTCAGCACAACTCATGCTGGATTATACTTTACATATCCTGCATGTTGCATCTTCAGTGCCAATGAGAAATGACCTATATTTATTGTACATTCAATCATGCAACATTAAATTAGCCAGGAACGTAGTATTTTATACTGTTGCTTATAAGTGTGCTGAATGTAGAACACATGTACAATACATACTGTCCTGATACAATACTATGAAGATATTAAAAAGTCTAAAAAAATTTTTTATTAATCTTGCCAGTACAGCTCTGTGCACTCCATACATACACTAACACACCTTTTGTAGTCAATGACTTCAGTCATCTGAAGGTCAGAGACAGGGTGTCTGATTACTAGAGATGGGAATCAACAGGGACCACCTGATCCGGTAGTATCACGATATCTATCTGCCATTTAGATTCATTTAAATTCTGTGTCATGATTTTAAAAATCTCTCAATTCAACGTTAACATTTTTTCCAATTTTAAACAAATGTTGCAAATAATTTTACTTTCGTGCTGTGTATAACGATAATAAATAAATGGATATTAAGGTCAGTTTGGTGATACATGAATTTACACACTGAATCTCAATACATTGCTGAATAATTTTTCCCCCATCTCTACTTAATCACCTTTGTGATTAAGCTCTACTTTGTCTGTTTCAATAATGTCATATTGTTTCTGCTGTAAAATCTAATGAACATGTTTATACATTTTAATAGGGAGGGAATGAGGATATGGTGTAAATCACACAGAGCAGTAAAACAGTAACTCTAAGCCAAGGTCCCAATCTATTGAGAGAATAAACACAGCAGGCACACAGCAAACATTCGAAATCTGCTGATTATATCCCGTGTTAACCGAAAGTGCACAGTGATAATTCTGCTGAAATACAGAGTGCATCGTCATGTTTACAACATTAGAAGTCTAGTAAACGATATGGGATGTGCATTTTAATTGATATACAGTATGTGTGAGAAATGTTGAAAGGAAGCAGAAGTGTGTTTAGGTGGCCTCTAAACCCAGCTTCTGTATTTGAGTTTCATATACTGGCTTTCATCCTAACTCCTGCCCCCCCAACCCACCCATTCCCAAACACACACACACACACACACACACACACACACACACACACACACACACACACACACACATACTGACAGTCATTTATTAACTCGTACGTCCTTATGTTTTCTGAGTGTGCATATGAGTTGACGTCTGACTGTAGTAAAATGTCTGGCTGCAGGTGGAGAGTTCCTTTAGCTATTTAGAGATCTACGGCATCAGCGTCGAGAGTCATGATCAGGTAAGCCCACATTTTTTCCTCTATTGCCAGTAGCTTAGCATCAGGGCTCTTAACTGATCCTCATTTGTGTGTGAATGTGTGACTGACTCGGTGATTGCTTGTATGAATGCTTAATGTCTCCACACTCTGGTACAGAATATTTTTAGATATCCTGTTTTCCACTTCATGTAGAAACGCCTGTTAGTGAGAAATTACTCATATGTCCATGTTTTCCATTTTAATATCTAGGGTTAGGGATGATGTTATGACCCACATGATTTTAGAAACCTAAAAGTACTGTTGGTTATTAAACAACTTACATTAAACTCATGTTAATACTGGGAATGTTATATTCAGGTATATACTTACTGTATACTTGTATATACCGTATTTCTTTAGGCTATAAACTGTATAAATGTTAAATACACTGTTAAACCCAAAATTTTCAAAAAGCCTATTAATTATTAGTCTTTGAAGTCACCAGGATTTATAATACCTACTAACAGTATGCCAGGGAGGTTGAGGCTGAACTTTTTCTAGGTCAGATTTTAGACTGAAAGAATGCCTGTCGTTGACACTCAAATGTCTACACACAATTTAACTCCCTAGTACTTGTGTACAATGAGGTACTTTATTTAAACACATCATGTTGAACTTTAAGGGCAGTGATTTGTAAATGAACACATGAAATCAAGTTGCTGGTGTAATACACATAAATAAGGCAATTTTGTGAATGAATTTTGAAAATGCCTTTGGAAGAGAACATGACTTTGCAAACATCTTGAAATCAAAGTATGGATTACGTGAAGAGACAAAGAAAACAAAGACTAAAAGTTTTGTGTGGTATGAATGAAAGCTGGCTAATGGCATGTACTGTACAATGATTCTAGTGTATTTGCTGTTCAGAAGAGACCAGGTTATCAGTTGCAGACTAGACATAAACACGTGACTTGCAAACACTTCACTCAGTCTGTCTTTATGGGTATGTGTACTAGTTTTATTTCCCTGAGAAGAATCTGTGCTAATGTCTGCTTCCCCACACAAACCCTCACTTTTGTGACCAGCCATCACTGTATACTCAACTATGGTATTTCTGTATTACTCTATTAATGTATTGCAAATTTTGTATATTTCTTTAACCGATAATTGAGCATGTTTACAACCACTTAATCATTAACAATTAATGATAAGAAAGAATTATTTGTGGCAGCCCACATATTGGTTTTCTGTACTTCGGTTATTTAAAATGGGTAAAATTTTCTCTTACAAACACATAAACCCATCTGTCAATTGGCCCGTCCCTTTGTGCATACACTACATTTGTGAAGCACTCTTGAACATATAACAGTTTGTTTTCTTGAATGGCCATTTTGCTAAAAGTGCTTTAAAACATCCTTAAACAGTTTTGAGACATTTCTCTCAGGGAACACAGAAGATGGCGTGAGGGGAAAAGCTTGTAGACAGGCCAAATCAAAAGCAATAGCAGAAACCTCATGCAAATAAATAAGGTCCGGGGGTTGGTAAGGCTAGCTAAGCTAATGTTAGCATACAGCTGTGATGTCGAGGTTAGTACAGTATGCATAGCTGTCCAGAAATTAATATCCAGACGGATATTGAAAAATATTTTCCAAGACTCAAAAGGCCTTGTCGTGAGGATGCACAGAAACGGTCTGAAGTAGAGAAATGATCAAAACAGAGTTAGTCGTTTAAGAAGTATGATAGGCCAGTGGAGTATTTTGTTAGATACCCCATAAAATAAAACGTTCAGACAGTGCAATCTTTGTAACACATAACCTGAGGAGCAATTACACAAGACAACAGTCTTTACTTTAACAGTCAGGTCGTTGAAAATACTGTTTATCTCCCTGACCACATTAAAAAACAACACCAGCACTTAAATTACAATGTCCAGCACTGCACATCAGCACATCAACCAAACTGCAAATGCACACTCTTGTAGTATACAAGTTAATAGATATAAGGGCTGTGGAGGAATATGATGCAAAACAAACATTATTGGTTAAAAAAATGTGAATTTACCAATTCTAATCCTAATTATTTCAGCACAAAATATCCAATATGATGAAGTGAATTTTAGTTCCTTGTAACCAACTACCCTAAACATGACTGAGCCAAAAAAAAAAAAAAAAGGGTCACATAGGCAAAGAAATAGCACAGATATACACAATCACATGTTTACTGATTGTTTCTATGACCAAAAAAAAAACCCAAGGTAATTTTAAGAGTTCTACATTTTACATTTGCGATGTCATTCCCATATTCCGGTAGTGGTAAAATGTACCTTTTGTAAAAGTAATGATAAATTTTGGTTTAACTCCTGACATATCTGAAAACCCAAATAGACAGTTTGAAGTCTGAAGCCTTCTTGTTAATGCACACTGGCAAGGCTTCCGTATAAGCACATATTTTTCTTTTAATCATCATTGAACTATGCTGTGTTGTGCGGCCTGAGTTGAAAGTTAACACCCCTAAGTGCAATATATTACTAGACTTGTCTATTACTGTATTAATTGCAACATTACGTCTGACCAGAATAAATGTATCCAATAGACTGCTATAATTTTACAGACTGTCTCCTCTTATGATGATAGTCAGACATCACGTGTCTGCTAGATTGTCTTGTCATAAGTAACTTTTGTGAGCTGTTTTCGAATAAGTATCATTTGTAAACTGTTTTCGAATGTTTTTTTATTCATTATACACAATCTAATCATACTTTTTGCAAAAGTCTTAAGAAATATACAAACCATGCGCAAAGTACACAAAGTGACCTGCGCATTAGACTTGCCTTTCCTTTGATTTAAGACCTGATATTTTAAACATTATTATTGTAGTCACTATTGCCTTAGAAATTACTCAGACCCGAGTATGACAGAAAACAGATGAATATATTGGACATCTTTAAAATATACATTTTAGCTTGCTCAAGGTATCTTTTAATTTTTCTGCATGTTTATGTGTTCTCAGTAGCACTCTAAATGTTTACTTTGAATTAAATTGGGTATATTACATTAGGCTACATTAGAAATCCCGCCTCTTCTGTTGACAAATGGGGAAATGTATTAAATACAAGGAGTCCTTTTCCTCTTCACTTAGTTTCACAGTATGCTTGTTCACAGAGGAACCATGTGCTCTGGTTTGTGGTCTGTCATTATGATGTGTGTAGACACATAGACACACCTCCCAGGATCTCTGTGATCGCTGTCACCTATAAAATCCGTCATTGTGTGGTCCAAATCAGTGACTGCTGTTAGTTTTAGAGTAGAAAATATATGCAAGTTGATTGTGTCTTGCTTTGTTTCTCTTCCTGTGTGTCTATATGTGTGTACCAGGTTATTATTGAAACAGACAGACAAATCTATTCTCTCAGCCTGATGTCAGCGGAGGATATGGAGGCTGTGGTCAGTCATGTGGCAGCCTCACTCAAGAAAATCTTCCCAGACTCGTCCCCGGGGTAAGTGATCAGCCTGCAAACATCATCGGGGCTCAAAGCTTTATACTACTTTGTAGTGATGAGGAAATCATAAAACTCATTATCTTAGCTGTTAGTACTTTTGCTGCTGGTTGAATCACAGAAGAAAATGCTGATTTGAGGAGCAGAGCTGCCTGTCAGGGCCTGCAGATTGCATTACTGTACTTGTGATCTTTGTTTCATCTTGTCATCATGTTTTATTAAATTTGTAATTTACTTAAGTAAGTGTACATTCACTGCACTTTATATCAGACCACAGTTCATCACTTCCTCCAGATGGAACACAAAGACCTTTTATTGGCAGCCAGGGTTGCTTGTAAATTGCTAAACTGGTGGACATGAGTAACTATTACTGTGATAGTGCCCACTTTCCTTTCCCAATCTGTGGCTCTTAAAAAAAAAAATACTGACAAAAACCAAGAGCAGTGTTTCAGTTTGGAAAATATTAATAAACAAGGGTTAATGACTCATGCTCTCAAGACTAGCAACAGCATTTCCTGTGTTTCTGTGGGTGACATTTTGAGGAATCATTTCTTTAATGTTTTTTTTTCTTAGGAAACTATTAAAGAAAGTCCCTCCTGACCTTCAGGAGAAGTTGTGGGGTTTGACCTCTAGAATTGAAGAGCAGTTGAATGGAGCACAGCGGCCATGTGGTCTGTAATAGATTATAATATTGTTTCTTGTAGTGTGAACAAATTTGTAAATGAGTTCAGATCATGTATCCCTCAGATGCCTCCCAGAGGGAACAGAACCAGCTGATATTTAAACTCTTATTATAATGAAAGTATTTTCAGCCCTCAGATGATGAAGTATTTGTGATAATGTTCCAAATCTCAGAAATGCCAAAACCAATTGCTGTACAGTGTTTAGGATTTTGTAAATGCCAGTGTTCTGATTGCTTGGTTACTTTAGGAGGGTTCTCGGACACATACGCCGCGCTTTGTGACTTCAACGACTTCCTATGCCGCGAGGAAGTCCAGTGGGTCAGACTGCTTCATTGCTCATTATTAACTTTATATTTCATTAAAGCATATTCATGCCTGATTTCTCATAGCTTTCGTGTAAATGGAACTTACAATTGTTTTGTAGGACGTGGACAATATTTACCATGTCCAGAATTGTCGGGAATTCAACCTTCTGGACTTTAGTCATTTAGAGAGCAGGTAAGCGGCTTATCGAATTCATATGTATGGCTAAGAAAGCATCATAATTTCATGTTACATAAGCAGTTTATTTAGTATAATCCTATGCAGTCCTATAAATATGTAAAGTGGAATCTTGAACTGCGAGTAACTTGGTCTGTGCGCGTTTTGCAAGACAAGCAAAATTAAAAAATAAATTTTAACTTAATAAACGAGCGAGGTCTTGATATATGAGTAATCATGCATGTGCTTTGTGTGCCGAGCGTCACATGCTCACAACTGAGCCAATGATACTTCTCCCTTGTGCGCTGTGGGATTATGGGTAATCGTGTCCCATGCTCAGTCTCAGTGCGCATACATCACTCGTATAGTCCACATCCGCATGCGTGTATACTGTTTACTATAACATTGTGACTACGTGTGTGTGTGTGTGTGTGTGTGTGTGTGTGTGTGTGTGTGAATGTGCACGAAAAGCAAAAGCAAGTGTCATTAGAGAGGTTCCTTGTTAAAGATCCAGTGTCTCTCTCTAAAATAATCCTGTGTTTCCGTTAGTGTGTGTGTGTTTGCGTGTGAGTGTCATTGAGACTTATTAAAGAAGATTTCCAACAGAAAATTTTTCCGTTTGTGTGAAGGTCGTCCTACACCGTAGCCCCCTCCCTCCTCCTCTCCTCTTGCCTTCACACATATACACACATACACACACACAAACATACACACACACACACTAACGGAAACACAGGATTATTTTCAAGTGTGTGTGTGTGTGTGTGTGTGTGTGTGTGTGTGTGTGTGTGTGTGTGAAAGTTGTCATACACAGTAGCCCCCTTCTCCTCTCGTCTTACTTCAGCTTCACACACGCACGTTCACGCACAAACACACACACACATGCACAAACACATGCACAAACACATACTAACAGATACTCTGCTCTGTTGGGATTCTTTTCAAAGGTAAAGTGCAGGTCAATTTGTTTATTTTTACTTTAGATTCTGTATAAATTTTTTTGTATATGACTATTTTTGGGTTGTGGAATGAATCATTAGAGTTTCCATTATTTCATATGGGGAAATTTGCTTTGATATACAAGTTTTTGATATACAAGCATGTTTCCGGAACGAATTATATTTGCAATCCAAGGTTTAACTGTATTAAAATTTAAATGAAAAGAAATTAAATAAAATAAATCTTTGTTAAATGCTGTTAACATTTTGCATAAATTATTTATTCAACACTATTTTTTTCCCTATCCCATAGAGATCTGGCCTTGGCTGTAGGTGCTCTGTCCTTCAACCAGTGGTTCACCAAGATCTACAGCAAAGATTTTAAACTGGTATACATGGAAACTCTCAGCCATTGATACTGAATAACAAAATTTCATAGATTCATAGATCATAGATTTCATTTCTTAATTTCTCACACGAATTTCATTACATGTGAGAAATGAAGAAATTATAGCATGAGGCCACTTATTTAACCTCCTGTATCATATGAGAACATTATATATATAACATCACATTACTTTCCCAACTATGTTGTGTGTATATCTTTGTAAGATTCTCATATGAGGACTTTTTTTTGACGAAGTTCTTTCTGTTTAAAGATATTGATAAAGTTTAATAGTTATCGGCTGCTAATAAAATGAAACAGAAGAAATTACAAGGTACACAACACTAACATCTGGGTCTTAGGAGGTTAAAATCTAATTATATATAGTATTTCACCCCCCCCTGGGTGTTAGATTTACTCAGTCTTACATCAGGTGTTATACTGAAAGCCTTTTTTACTTTCCATTGCATGTGTGTGCGTGTGTGTGTAGACACTAGATGTTCAGGAGCAGGTGATCTACCTCATTAGCAGGTCCACAGCTCTGCAGGAACTGAGCCTGGAGGCCAGTGGACTTAAAGTGTGAGTGCAAACACACCCACTGGCACTACACAGAAATTTAACTCCTTTGCAGATTATTGAAAGAAATTTGCATACAATCCACACATCTGAGCTTAAAGTAAAAAAATAAAAGTGATCGAGCAGATGGAGATGTGATTCGTTTGCGCGGAATTTAATTACACACTCATAAGTGCTTTTTAAAAAATGTACAAGGCCATTTGTTTGTATTTTGAGATGAATCAATGATTATTCCAAGGTCGATTTTTTTAATGAGATAATAGTGTTTTCTGTTTAAAATTTAAATTAGCATATCTTCTTGTTCCGTGGGCCGATTGCGATAAAACAAAGTCTATACCTCAAGCTTGGTCAAATACACCTGTGAAAACCACAGTAAAATAGTTTTTTTAGTAGTTTATGTGATGCGTGCACAAAGAAACAGATAGAAAAAAAAAATCCAAAAACCACAATTATGGTGTTCTATTACTCGTCTAACGTCCACCCAAATTATTGTTTTGCAAATATATTTAATGTACAGGCATGTCAACATCACAGTTTTATTATATGTATAGTTGTTCTCTTTAATAATCATTCACCAGTTGTCTAAGTTTGTCTTAATTTGGTGGAATTGCATTGCTATAATTTAATGTGTGACCTTTTTTACACACAAAATTCTACCTTTAGGTAATTCACAGATGATCTCGTGTTCTCACGTTTACACATGCTTTTATACATGCATTTAGAAGACCACAGCCTGAAAATCTAAATCTTAATTCTAAATGCTGATTTCCGTAAATATTTATTCTATACTTTATTTTCTTAATATTTACTTTCTCATTCTCTTTCTGAATTATGCTTTAGGGATTTTGCTGTAAAGATGGCTATTGCTCTTCATGACCAACCTTCCTCTGCACTCAGATCCATCAACCTGTCCTGTAACCCAATAGATGATAAAGGTGCTTCTTTTGTCTTGTTCAGGATCAGTTTTCAATTTGCATTAACACACATTAAACATTACAGAATGTTCTACAATACAATGTGAACAGGTCGAGACATGGACAAGCAAACTATCACTTTTTTCTCATTTTTTGAATATGGTGTAGTTTGTAGATGCACAGTCTTAGTAGGATGTTTCATTAAAATTGTACGACTTCACCTACTGTTTAAATATTGGAAATCATTCACTTAATACTGACAGAATTGACAGAATTTCTTTTTCTTCCTGTCTTTCTCTTTAGGTGTAATGGCGCTCAGTCACAGTTGGGTGCGACTGTCTCCTGGTCTCAGTCAACTCTATCTGGCCAAGGTCTCTCTCTCTCCTAAAGGTAATTTGGACTTTATGCGCATATATATTATAGCTGTCCCCATTTTGCTAACTTTTTTCAACACATGCAAAGCCTATTCACGGGTTTCCCACTTCATGGGAGATTAAGTTCAATCAAAAATTCTTAGGTTAATTCTCTGACGAAAATCAAATTGAATTTTAGTGCAGACTTTTGATGCTATAATGTACAAAACTATGCTTGAGATTTTTATACCTTTCTTCCTGGGTGTTCGTTAGGACTGGGCAGTATCGCTCAGGTGCTCCATCAGAACAAATCTTTCTCAAAATCACTAACACATCTGGATCTGAGTGGGAATCCTGGATGTCTGGCTACAGAGGATGCCATGGTAAGAAATATAGAGATATTAAGAGAGGTTAAAGGAATCTCTACAGAATTCCACTTGGCTTGCATATCATGGTACATTATTTTCACATATTTCTTTCTCATTATGGGGATCTATAAAAGTTGTTAATTTTCCATGTAATCAGTATATGTGCCATTCTGGGTTATTACGTTTGACCCCTGTTCAAATAAACAGTCTTTATTTGAGAATAAGATAAAATTAAATAGACGACACCACATGGACACCAAATGGCTATTGGTCAATTATTTAGAAGGAACAAATAAGTTGACAAATGTGATATTGTTAGACATTTTATATTGATGTATAATTAAATAATCTGAAGATGCACATTATTCAAACTTTGTCTTTCTTGTCTTATAGAGTCTCTTCAGCTTCCTTTCAGCCCCCAATGTTGTGTCATATATAGACCTCAGCTCTACTGACTGCCCTTTGGACACCGTAAGTAAAATCTCACAGCCTTCAATATCTTTATGTTACATTACAGTACAATATTCCTAAGAGCCACATGTTGACCACATAGCTTATTTTCATGTCATGAAGAGAGCATGTGATAGTTATGTACAGATTAAATACTCTTTTAGAGATTAAATAAATTAAAACTACATGATGAATTACAGTATATAGCTGTAACATATAGTTATACACCATTAAATGTTATACAGTTATACAGTTAAATGTGAAAATAAAACTATATACAGTCCTATTTCTAACTAAACACACGGCCGTTAGATTTAAATAATAAATGTGTTATCTGTGTCTTCCTTTATCTTTATCTATCTTTTTCTAGCTCTTTGTGTCACTTTCTGCTGGTTGCTGCACTACTTTAACTCACCTCAATCTCTCCAGGAACATTTTCTCACATAGGTAAGGACAGCAATCCTAGAAAACCTTATATTTACCCAGACCAGACATTCCCTCTCTAATTAGACTGATCATTTATTTATAGAAATAGTCTTAAATGAGTGTTTATGTGTTATTAAATACACGCACAGAGCTAAAGCAGGATGTCTGTTGTAGGAAGGTACGGGAGGTTACACGAAGTGTGAGAGACTTTTTCACAAGGAGCATGGAGCTGAAGTATGTTGGATTGTCTGGTACTAGACTACTTCCCGAAGCCCTGAGGTACCAGCTCCTTAAAATCACAACTTCAGCTACACCACTTGAGTTCTCTACTAGACATGGGTGCAGAACTGTTTTTTTTTTTATTGAGTTTTTTCCCCCACAATTTTTGTACCTTGCTTGGTATTGTTTCCTGAAGTCTAAACAGTTTAAATTAAACCACCATACAACTGATCAAGCAGCTACTTTACAGAATCAAAGGAAAATTATGGAAATGTCTATAAACTGTGAGAAAATGTGCATGAATAAAAATGATCAGTTTGTCCCTGATGAGCAAATTGAGAGCGACAGTGGCCAGGAAAACCTCCTAGAGATGGCAATATAAAGAAACCTTGAGAGGAACCAGACTAAACAGGGAACCCATCCTCATTTGGGTGATAACAGATGGCCAGAATTGTTTTGTAGTCATACTGCGTGTTAGGTGGCTGGAAGTCAATGTGGAGTCCAGTTTGTTATTGGAGGCTCAGGTAGAATATACAAGATTCCAGTCCTGAACTATTGAACGAGAGTCACAAGTCCTCAGAGAACAGCTGTCTGCATTAGCTGAGGCCAGGACCATCTTCATGGTAAAGTGGAACCATCTCCAGTCACCACACGTCCCATACTGATCACACGGGGTCTCTTTGTAATGAAATCTCCAACCACAAGTGGGGGACCAGGACGAGTCAGACAAGTCAAGAGTGCAGCTAATGATAATAGATAATAAAGCAGCTAATAAATATTGTGCACTTCAGGGTGGTGTATGAGACTTGCTATGGTTGTAGATCAGTGTGCATGCGCGTGTGTTTTTCTCAATATAGTCCCATTTTATTAAGGTCAATGTTATCTGAGTGTGTGTGTGTGTGTGTGTGTATCAGTCCAGTCCTTTCTTTCTTAGGAGATGGATGGCTTATGGGAAGAACCTGTTACACAGTCTGGATATAAGGGCCCGAATGCTTCTGTTCTTTTTGTCCCAGTGTGTGAGGGGTGTGTCTGATCAGCCACAATGATGGTGGCTTTGCAAATGCAGCGTGGGGTGTAGATGTCTGTGATAGAGGAAGAGAGACCCTGATGATCTTCTCAGCTGTCCTCACTATCCAGTCTAGGGTCTTGAGATCCGAGATGGCACAATTCCCAAATTAGCCAGTGATGCAGCTGCTCAGGATGCTCTCGATAGTCCCTCTATAGGAAATTGTAAGAATCGGTGGTGGAGGCTGGGCCTTCCTCAGCCTTCTCAAGAAGAAAAGGTGCTCTTGGGCTTTCTTGTTTAAAAAGCTGGTGTTGAGGGACCAGGTGAGATTCTCAGCCAGGAATCTTGGTGCTCTTGACGATCTCCACAGAGAAGCTGTTGATGTTCAGCGGAGAGTGGTCACAATTATTTCTTGTGAGACAGGTTGTTCAGAGACAGGTTGTTGTCTTTACATCAGTCCGTTAGCCTCTGTACTTCCTCTCTGTATGCTGACTGATCAGACTCAACACGGTCGTGTCATCAGCAAACTTTAGAGTGTGGCTGGAGCTGTGAGTTGCTACATAGTCGTGAGTCAGCAGTGTAAACAGCAGGGGACTGAGCAAACACCTCTGGGAGGCCCCAGTGCTAAGTATGTTGGTGCTGGAGGTGCTGTCCCCAATCCGCACTGACTGAGGCCTTCCAGTCAGAAAATCCAGGATCCAGTTACAGAGGAAGGTGTTCAGGCCCAACAGTTGTTGGGAGATGATAGTATTCAATGCTGAGCTGAAGTCTATTAATAGGATTCGAATGTAGGTGTCTTTGTTGTCTAGGTGTGTGGAGGCCAGATGAAGTGTGGTGGAGATGGTGTCATCTGTGCAACGGTTAGTACGATGCACAAACTGAAACGGGTCCAGTGAGGGGGGCAGCAGGGTCTTGATAGGTCTCATGACGAGCCACTCGAAGCATTTTATGATGATAGGTGTAAGTGCAACATGATGGTAGTTATTGAGACACTCAATGTCCTTGAAGCACATGGGAACAACGGCTCTGCTCAGAGAGATGTTGAAGATGTCTCGTCATTTTCCGCGTCAAATCGAGCAGGGCATCTGGAAAGAAGCCATCACTGTCACAGGCAGGTTACGATGTCGGTGTAGACATACGACGTCAATAACGCCTACAACATGTAGTTGGTCATGGTTTTATGCCCTTCCATATGTGCCATGTGGGTCATTGTTGTCTTTGAAGTGGTTGTGGATTTTCTGGGCGTGTACACTCTTCGCTTCTCTGAGACCCGCAAAATTACTTATTACATGCAGTAGTTTGGAGTGTTGGCTTCAGATATTGTGAATATATAAACAAGTTGAAAGCCGAAAAGGGCAAAAAGTTTGGCAAAAAGAGATTATTTGCGCTTGAAAAAACTTTTTACAGTCTTTGCTGTAGATGGAGATTATTTTGTGCATGTTTTCTTTGAGTCCTAAGAGTGTTAAAAAGCACAATTGAAAACATATTTTGTCAAAATATTTGGATTATGTAAGTGAATTTAACAACAGTTCTGTCACAATGGATAAATCAGCCTGCAGTCATGTGTATGGCAATTAAAGTATGCAACTTTTTAAAATCAATATTATGTAATATAAGTTTAATTTCTTTATAGCAAAATCATGCTTTGTATGTGACTTAGTAGTGATTCAGAAAGCAAGCAGTAGCAGCATATTAGATCAAGGAAAAAAGTGTTGCAAACAAATCCTTTTTAATTACAAAGGTGTTAAAGATCATGAGAAACATTATGGGCAATACAACTTGGGTTTACAGCATCATCAACTTCCTCTTATAACAGTTTTAGTTTCACTTTGGTAGTTGTCGACAGTTCCCTGTTCAGGTATGCACCATTTAACGTCTGTTTGTGCATTAACTAATCGCGTATCCATTAATCATCCTCTAAGTTTTATAAGACTACAATAATAGCGGAAAGAACAAGACAACGCGAACGCAGTAACTTACACACAGTTGCATCCATCTCATGTCTCTTATACACAAATCACTCAGGCTGTATTGTAAATATTACGTTAAATGCATCATGGCTCCCAAATGCATCATAACCAAGAAAGCAGAAGGAAGGGGGGATAAAGAGATTTATAAAATAAAAAAAAAATGTTATACTAAAAACTCAGAGCGTACATTACAGTATCCCACTTAGTTTTGTTAAGTATGTAACATGGTGTCTGCGCAACATCCAAATTGCATAATGCCCTGTTTCACCGAACATTTATTATTGCTGAAGTGACTAAAGTGTAAACATCCTTTTTTCTTGGCTTCAACCTTCTCTAAATATCATTTAAACCACTCACAACAGCTGTATTACACAGAAAGCATCTTTGCTTCACTGACTAATCACATAACAGAAGCAATGTGATTGGTTCGACATGACTCATTGGCTTTTGCTTGAACTTTGGCTGGACTTTGACTTCAAAATCTGGAAGTTTAAAACTTCTAAAATAAGGTTATATAGCAGTTTTGCTCTTTTTTGTTCAGTTTTGCTATAGGCAGAAAATAACGTTTATTACACTTTGTTGTTTATAATATGCTTTTTAAACTGTCCATATTGTGCTTTTATGTATTTTGCTCTCATATATTTGCATGTCTTACATTAGGTTATTACTCCAGGGCTTGGCATCCAACACTTATCTGTCTGAGCTCGAATTGGATATTAGCAGCTGTGAGGTACACCCACACACACACCCACACGCACAAAACACCCACACAGTAATTTGCTGGAATTATGGTCAGGTTGATGGGATCTGTATGTTGTTTATGTGCAGCTGAGGTCCAGTGGAGCACAAGTCATTCAGGAGCACATCTTTGAGGCGAAGGCTATCTGCAGCCTGGATCTGTCTGACAATGGTACAACCTCTATTTTTCTATTTCTATTTCTTTTTATGTTTATAATCCTATTTACATTTACCTTCATGCCATCATTAGGTCATTAGGTCTTAAACTAAACACAACTTCTATCTAAAAACCTTTTCTTTTATTCTTTATTTAAGTCCTTTAGGAAGAGGTAGGTCTTATGAAGAAAGACATTGATTAAGGACTACCAGGGACTCAGCTATTGTGATCTATTTCATCTGTTATAGTGTGTTTTGGGAGTGTGTCTCTTCTAGTACAAATATCCGCTATTGAACATTTTAAACATTTTAAACATTTCTGAAGCTATTTAGAGTTATTTATGCTGCTGCTAAAATATTACTTATATATACAGTACAGTGATACACTCGGATTGCGAGTAACGCGGTTTGCGAGTGTCCTGCAAGACGAGCAAAGATTTTTAATAAATTTTGACTTGGAAAATGAACAAGTCTTGGTTTACTGTACGAGTACCGGGTATCATGTATCACACATTCGCTTCTTGTTTTGACGCCGAAGTGTCACAACTGAGCAACTGAGCCAACTGAGCAACTGAGCCAACGGTTTTTCGCTCTCATGCGCTGCGGAATTGTGGATACACAGTGCACGCGTGTACTTTTTACTATAAAACTGTGAACACGTGTGCGTAAAACATCTTTTATTTTGTGTTTGTATGCGCATGTGTACAGCGCGCGTGTACTGTTTATTATAACATGTGTGTCTGCGCGTGTAAAGCAAAAAAAAAAACCTCATTAGAGAGGTTAAAGATCCATTTTCTTTCTCTCCCTGGGTCAGCATGCCGTTATGTGTGCGCGCATAATTTGACACCGTCCCCCTTGACACACACACCCTCCTCCTCTCGCCTTCACACACACACTCTCTGCTCTACACAGAAACACTGCTCTGTCACGATTCTTTTCAAAGGTAAAGTGCAGGTTCATTTGTTTTTTATTTTTACTTCACAGCAGTGATGCCGTTAGCGTGCGCTCATGCGAGAGTTGTTAGTGATGTTCCTTGCTAATATTTCCAATAAAACAGCCTTTTGTTAATGTGTGTGTGTGTGTGTGTGTGTGTGTGTGTGTGTGTGAAACTCAAATAAGAGAGGAGAAAGCCTGTGCGCATAAACGGAAACACTTATCTGTCAGGATTTATTTTTACTTTTTTTTAAGTGTAGTTAATTTGTTTTATTTTTACTTTATATTTTGTGTTAATTATTTTTATGTTTTTTTTTTTTGCGCTGTGGAACAAATAATTTGAATTTCCATTATTTCTTATGGGAAAAGTTGCTTTGATTTATGAGTGTTCTGAAATACGAACCCGCTTCCAGAACGAATTATGCTCATAATCCAAGGTTCCACTGTACACATCATTTTGGAACAGGAATTATCTAGGCATAGATGGATCTATACCTAGTTACAGCCTAACTAAAACTCCACTTATTGGTTTGTTATTCTATTAGCAACTCTTGAGGTCTGTATGTTAAGTAAGAGGCAGATAGCTGGATGTAAATGCAGAGTGTTTATTGGAAATCAAGTGGCAGTCATGCAGACAAGGGCAAAACTCCAAAACAAAGCACTGTCGCCTTGCACCTCCAGGGTCTGGGTTCGATTCCCACCTTGGGTCTGTGTGCATGAAGTGTGCATGTTCTCCCTGTGCTTGCTGGGTTTCCTCTGGATACTCTGGTTTTCTCCAAGAGTTCAAAGACAATCAGATTAGGCTAAGTGGCGTTCTCAAATTGCCTTTTGTGAAAATGTGAATAAATATAACAGTCACCACTGGCCTCCATGGTCCCTACTTGGACTACAGAGGTACCTAGATGGATTAAAGATGAAATGAATAGACTGTGAATGGCGATAGATGTCAGGTGATGACAGATGCAGATATGACGATATGCCAGTCAGGACTTCACAATGTGACTTCACAACTACAATTGTGACAAAGGCCTGTGATCAGGCAGGCTTAAACACTGTGATTACCTATAAACACAGTGTCACACATGTACAGGTACATACTGTAGAATCTCAAAGCGGAGCACTTTAGCCATGGTAGATAGTTCCAGTAAGAAGGATTTTAGAGAAAATCACTAAATAAAGCGAGGGCATGCTGCATGCTGCTTTTGACCGGCTGAGGTCACTGTCTTATTGTAGGCAAACCGCAGTGAGCCTTGATTTTACCTGGAGCAAAGCATATACAGTACATGGTAAAAGCACTTTACAATAAACTTGTTTATGCGATATACTGGTGCTCAATTGTCAGGGTACAGAAAGACATTAAATGTGGTAATAAAACTGGTATAGAGAAAACTTTAGAATTTGCATAGCAATCAATACACATTCAAAAATTAACATGATCTGGATGATTAAAAAAGAAAGACAGTCAGTGGCACCTACTATCAGTTCTTAATTATTTGATTCATACAAACCACAGCAGTATCAATGTTAGTGTAGCAGTCAATTTGATGCAACAAAAAGAAGAAAGGATTTAAATGATCTGGAATTAAGCCATCAAATGATATACAATAAAATAGTAGCAAATCAAAAGTGAAATGTGTATAAGGAAGGAAGACAGGGGCTCTGGGTTCATTCTAGTAGATCACTGACATCAGATTTTTACAGAACAGCTCAAAGACAGATATTTCTACCTGCTCATTTCTAAGTAACTGATAATATTATGATTTTCCTGTAAGCTGATATATATATATCAAGCTAGTGTATTTTTTCCTGCACCCACACAACCACACACAAAGGAGATCTGCCACGGTATGAATCAATGACTGAAGTGTTTGTCAGGATCAGAGGTGATAAAAAGCCTGCAGGTTTACTGAAGCAGTACATATTATTACAACATAGAACACAAGTGCAACTGTATATTGATACATAAATGTAATTAATTTTCTGCATTTTTTGCAGGCTTTGAGAATGACATGGTGACCCTGGTGCTTTCCATTGGCCGCAGTCACTCAATACGACACTTATCCCTCGGCCGCAATTTTGCCATGAAGTCTAGGTGGGCCCTTTTATGAAACACCTACTGTAGGGGATGTAACACTGCAATCTTGCTGTAATCTTGCTGATCCTCCACTAATTCACATATCATTATCTCTGTCAATCTGTCCATATATTTATACATCTTGTTCTTCTGTTCTCTCACACCTATCCCATTCACTATTATCTTCCTCTCTTGGCTCATCATCTCTCAGAGCTCTGACAGATGTTCTGCACCGAATCGTACAGCTCATCCAGGAGGAGGAGTGTGTGAGTAATGGATCTTTTCACCACAAGTTATCCTTCATCACATACAGTACATCCGCATGTAACCATTATCATCAGTGCGATGGTTACAGTTTTAAAGAGGGAGATTCAGCTTGATCCATAATGTGGCTGTCCACAGTGGTAATAACAGCCACTGTTTTTACCTCTTATCTAAGCTCAGGTCAAAAGGTCATTTTAACATCTGTGGAACTGTATAATACCAGACAGTTTAAGTAGACCAAATCGTATTGTTATGTAGGTGGTGTTGTGTGTGTGTGTGTGTGCATCACTCTAATGGCTGTAAGAGTCCTCAGGGATGCCAACCCCTCCTTCCAGCAAGGCAGGAGATTTAATCACCCACAATCCTTTTCCTCTGAGGCATACCGCCCTGTTAATTATCCATCTATCTTTAAGACTGACTGTGCTCAGCTGGTCTCATCTTATTTTAATGTTTTTCTCCATTAATCATCTACACCAACTAAATACAAAATGCAAGTCTATCCACTCAAAGTCACGTGGTTTAGCATACAAAAACTGACCATTCAGATGCTTTTTTTTCTTGTCGTTTTAGACTATTGATAATTGTAATTCTTTTTTTTTATTTATTTATTTTTTTTTTACAAACACCCTCTGTTCCTAACATGACAATAAAGTACATTAGTTGATGTGAATATGTAGTGATGTGAATATGTCTTAAATAAAGCTGGTAATCAATGGTCAGGCCGTCTGAAACACCAGATTAACTTCCGTCTGTCTGTCTGTTCTCCCAGCCACTGGAGTCTCTATCTGTGTGTGACTCCAAGCTGAAGACAGGCACTACCATCCTCATCAACAGCTTGGGCAGCAACTCCAGCCTTTCTAAAATTGATATTAGTGGAAACTGTATTGGAGACACTGGTGCTAAGATGCTAGCTAAAGCTTTAATTATCAACACCAAGCTCAAGTAAGCTTTCTGCTTCACTGAATACTGAATCTTAGCCTTTAATTCTTTAACCATGCTGGGATCTAATTGTTACATAGGAGTCTTGAATGAAATGTTATGTGCTTCTTGGGTTTATTGTAACTAATATAGTGTTGTTTTGTCTGACACAGGTCACTGGTTTGGGACAGAAACAATGTGACTGCCACAGGTTTTATGGATGTGGCAAATGCTCTGGAGAGGTGTGTGCTTTGAGTGAGGGTTAAATCTGTAGGTGTTTTTAATGCACTATTAAAATACGGTGTTGCGTGTGTGTGTGTGTGTGTGTGTGTGTGTGTGTGTGTGTAGGAACACTACACTACAGCACATATCCATACCTATGAGTGATATGACTCAGTCGTACCGTGCCAACTCTGAGAAAACTGAAGAGGCACTGAGGAAGGTTAGTAAATTAAGCACTTGTTATATACCACAGATATAAGCATTTACATTTACGCATTTACCAAACGCTCTTATCCAGGGCGACTTACATAAATCCTTTGACGTTTGCATCATTAAATATATTCCTTACACTGGTTCATTAGGTTAATAACTAGAAGTACCATCAGTCAAACACTTTTTCGTGTGTGTGTGTGTGTGTGTGTGCAGATCCAGATGTGTTTACGGAGGAACAGTCAGAAGCTATGCAGTACTTCAGATGAAATGCTGAACCTTCAGCATGGTCTAAAGACCAGCCGCTCAGAACAGGTTCAACTATCACGGTTCACACAGAATAGAAATATTCAGTTGGACAGCATATTTTATTTTATGTAAATAATACAGTATGGTACTGTATGTGCATCAATTTCAGTTTTTAGTACGTCATCTCAATTGCATGTACCTACATGGACTAAAACGTGTGACATTTACAGTACATGACTCCTAAACAGTGGTTATGATGTAAAATGCTAGATGAATCCAATCTGCAGTGATCTCCTAGTGTAGTAATAAAGTGAAAGAAAAGTCTGATTGCAAAAGCAGTCCCATACAAATGCAATCACCCTCATCCTGTCACACGTTCATGTGTAGTTACCTGAAATAGTGCATCCTGTTACAACTGTCAAAACTGTGTCACCTGTGTGCTCACACCCACATTTGTACGTATATATCTTCATAAGATGTACTGCTGTAATATATCTGTAACAGTGCAATATTTTCAGTATTCACACTGCAGTTGCATGCATAGTTTATGTGTAATGATTGTAAATGTACTGGAACAATTTTATAAGTTTTACTATACTGTTTTTAATGAGGAACAACAGTTTGGCATCAATGCTGCATATTGAGTTTGAAATCATAAGGTTCATAAGGTTGCTAAGTACTGAGGGCTTTAGATCACAGTGCAGATTTTAAATGAGCTGGTAAGCATGCAATCTGCTTGCAATCCTTCTAATTTTTAAGTCTCTTTAGCTGGTGCAGAACTTCTGTCAGAGGCTTCAGGAGACCATGAGACCTCTGGCCTGCTACAACATCCAAGAAGTTCAAAGTGACATCTTGTCTGCAGAGGAAGCTCTCCAGCATGCCAGGACAGCCATTGTAGTATGTGTCTAGCTATAATATCGATCATATCTTCTCATCCAGATTTTGATATTAAGACTGTATCAGTACAGTATGATGAACAATATGGTGACTTCAATGAATAATCTCTGGAATTTTAATGTAAGCCTCGATTTTTCAGTTTCTACCCAGACTCTATGAGTTGGGAAGGTCGCCCTCTGCTGGTGCAATGGTGCAGCACATTCTGGATGATACAGCCAAAGCAATAACCAGTGAGCTGACTGAGGAAATCCAGGTAAAGTATAAAAGTTGTTATCCCTTAAACATTACAGAGTACCCTGAGTATTTCCTGCAATTATTTAAAACATTGCAATGTTTGATAGAAAGAAAGTCCTGTGTATTAGTGTATGTCACCGCCTGGTTCTGAGAGTTGTATCTGCTTGTAATGTGATGGACAGGAGCAGGCTCAGGTCATGTTGCAGTCTGCTCAGTCTGCCTGCCCTCGGCTCGTCCAGAGGATGAGTGTGAACGAGCAGCTGGCCAATCGCGTCGGCAACAAAACACGGCACGCTGCCCATTTCGTCCAGAGTGTAGTACAACAGGCAGAGAGCAGCATCACGGAAAAGCTCAGGTAATACACACCCACCCATACAGGAGATCATTTGTACAATTGATAATTTTACTACATTGAAGCACTAATGAGCAATATTCTTATTTGATTTTTTCCATATATGCAAATTTGTCACCCTCAATATTAATAATAATTCATACAATTAAAATGTATAAACATTTCACTGTCCTGCGGTGGATTGGCACCCTGTCCCAGGGTGTACCCTGCCTCATGCCCTAAGTCCCCTGGGATAGGCTCCAGGTCCCCGCGACCCTGAATACAGGATAAAGCGGTATAGACGACGATGAAACATTTCACTGAGCATGCATGGCTTCATCGGTTATTTTATGATTTTGATAGGTTAGTTTTGGCTAAAGTCAGTTTATATGTTAGATATCACTATTTGTGGTTTCTGACCCACTAAATCATATCATAATCTGTCTTTGTTTAACTTACTATGGTGGGAAATGTATTTCGTTATAGTCTAGTTGTTTTTAAAGATCAAATTTATTAGATTTTTATTTTAAAAGAGCCATACCTTTTGGACAGTTAGTAAGCAGTATAACACAGAGTGAAAAGGCTAGTAGTTTAAATTTTTTAAAGTATCATGTAGTGTAATATTTTGTTACTAAATTAGATTAAACAATTAAATGATCATGATTTCATTATTCACTGAACACTATATGGATCACTGAATTTAAATGAAAGCTCCCACTTTGGTAAAATATGTAAACTCAACAGAATGCAAGCAGGCAAATAATGGCAGGTTTATGTTAAACTCATTAAATAGAAACGCATACATTTACAAGCTTAATTTATTGTACTGATTATGTCCTTATGGAGCATTTATATATTTACATTACCTGGAGATGATGTAAATATATAAACGTCCCATTAGGACAAAATCACTTTTTCGAGTGTTAAGCAAAGATAAGATTTAAATATAACCATGATCTTCATCATTTTGTACATTGTTTTAATATAATGTGTAGCCTTAAACATAGACCTCATGCAGCTTAATAATACGTTTTATTATCTTGCAGCTTCAAGACCTAGAAAACCCCAGCAGTTTGTGCATTTTGTTTGGTGCCTCAGTTTGAAATATGTGTCATCCTGTTATGTTTCTCATCTCAGTTTTGCTCTGAGTAATAACATTTCTTCTGTGCTTGTTGTCTTTCTTCAACTCTGCATCCATTCTCCACCCCTTCTTTCCTCTCTCAGTGAACTGAAACTGTCAGTCAGCGTCTCTCTGGTGGAGAGCATCATCGAGGAAGTTCTACAAGACTTGTCAGTGGCACAGCAAAAACTGGTCTGTGCATACCCTCATGTTCTAGCAGTGTGTCCATGTGTCCATGTGTGTCCATGTGTGTGATTGTGTGCAATCCAATCCTGCTTATTTCAGGAGAAGCATTTAAAAGAGTACTCCCAGCCGTCCAACAGCAAGACCAATGTTCCACAGCTGAGAGTGGTGGAGCAAGTGTTCCCCACTGATGAGGTGAGTTAGGGCACAAGTTCTCCTACAATAAATCCACTTCCCTTCAACACAGATCTTCACTGTAGAAAGCATTACGCATGTCAGTTTCTTTATTTTATACTTCTGGTTACATTTTTTAAAATAAATGCTGCTTGAAATAAATACACAATAAATACTGCTAAAAAAAATTATACTGGATCTACAGTAGTAAGGTAGGTCATTGATAGTTTGCATCACCCTAATTAACATTGTATAGAAAAATGCTCTTCACTTTCTAGCAAGAGATAAAAGCTTTACATAAACATAGAAAGTGAATAAATATAAAAGCGAGGGGTTTCAACCAGAGCCTAACCTTCCTGTGGCCCTTAGAAAAAAATTCTGCTAAGGGCCCCTCATTCCTGTTCAGCCATTTTCTACTGACAAACAGTAACACCTGACACCGTATTGCTCCCACTACAATCCCCCTACCTATAAAACAGCTAACGCTGTCTGTCAGTGAATAAATGGACCAATACAGAGCAGAATGTCATATAAATAAACAATTATTATTGAATTATTGATAAATTAACAAACAATATAGGTCAAACAAAAAATATAATAACAATATTCATTCTAAGTGTTTTAACATAAGCATACCAGCCACACGACCCATATGCAGTTAAAATATGCATAATGTTATATCCTGATAACAGTGATTTTCTTTAATGAAGCGTTAACAGGATTAAAAAAAATTTTTTATTTAAAGTTCTGTCTCTATACCCTCTTGTGAGGTTGAATATTGTTGTTGCCTATCTCTAAATATAATTAGAGATACTGTGTTTTGTAATATTGTGCAGTAACCTGCACAGGATGGTTCAAGCAGTAAACCTTCTAACTGAAGAAAGCCTTAGTCACGATCGTGCAACCTTTCACTACACTACATAACTAAACCTTAAATAAGAGACAGACTAGTTTTAAAACTGTGCATGGCTATGAAAAGTGCCATCACATCCATATTGTCTGCACTGATTCTATGTGAGGTTGCTGCTGAAAGCACATTTCGATGGACAAATATGAACACAGGTGCATGTGACACATAGTGCTGTTATCTTTTTCAAGCTGCATTATAAACGGACCATTGCCCGTTGGCGATTGTCAAACATTATAAAGTTGTGCTTTACCTTAACTTTTGTCAAGCACGAGGTCTGGGTAAACCCGACATGCTACAGTATGTAGCAAAAGGTGGACAAACAAGAGGCAACTACCCAGGTTAGCTAGGACAACTCCAACATTTCATCTGTTACTGCAACTATTAAACTGGCTTTTTCTGCGTGGGCCTTCCAGCATCTAATGCCCAAAGCAATGTGCATAATGAGTGTATAGGAAGGTCTGGGTATTAGTGCAACAGTGTCATGGTTTTTGGTCATGGACTGGATATTTTTTGGATCAGCAAAAAAAAAGGGAGATTGATGTCATCTTCCTTTCCATTTAATGCTTAACTCTTAAATAAAAACAGCATTAAAGATGATTGATTAAAAAAACTAAAATGATTAAAGCATCCTTTTTTAAGGATTCTTTTTTTTCCTTCAAAAAAAGGTTACATTTTTTAAAAAAATTAAGTATGTGTATATACAGTGTGAGTTCTAGTACTGATATTATTTGGCCTGGATTTTATCAGAGTGGGAGAGATTTTAGCACTGCATTGGTGGATTTTGGTGGTGTGATTTGGCAACCTTAACAAACACAAAACTAGCACAGAGAGATTTTGCTTATCCACGGTGATTAACATTCATTCATTAATTTGTTTGGCAATTCACAACATCTAAATAACTACTATTATTTTGTCATAATACAATTGGTGTTGCTGTAGCTCACTGATTCTGTGTTATCTTTAGTATGTGCCTGTTATCTGGAGGAACAGTTTCTGCACTCGGAGCATCCGACCAGCTCCATCTGTCAAAAGTAGGTCCCTTCATTTCTCTCACTGTCTCACTTGTTTATAACAAGAGTTTCTTCAAATGCTAGCAATCTATCTATCTATCTATCTATCTATCTATCTATCTATCTATCTATCTATCTATCTATTTAGTTTGAAGTTGTTATCATTTTAGTGACTCAATTCTTTAAATCTCGTTCATCAAAATGAACGAATCCTTTTTGAGTCATTAAGTTCATTTCGTTATTTTGATCAGAAATGAAATAAAATAAACAGACCTCCAACACGTCTACATACACAAATTAGGGCTATAAGTCCAGTAATGAAAATATTACAATGAAGCTAAGGACATACAGTGGCGTGAAAAACTATTTACCCCCCTCCTGATTTTTTATTCTTTTGCATGTTTGTCACACAAAATGTTTCTGATCATCAAACACATTTAACTATTA
>JAQQZS010000037.1:17147427-17174364 GCA_030068045.1 Platyallabes tihoni
TTTTGTGAAGCTGCTTTGAGACAATGACCATTGTTAAAAGCGCTATATAAATAAAATTGAATTGAATTGAACTGTGGTTCGCTGGAGTCCCAAAGCTTTAGAAATGGCTTTACTTGTTGTTTTAAAATCCAAGCCATTCATTTAGGATGAAAGAAATGCGCCTAAATAGCTGCTCCACATTAGCTGAGCTACATTACTGGATTTCGCTTGCACTTCACTCAGGAGTTTCACAGTTTAATTTTTCACAGTTTCAACTTTCACAGTTGAATCATTACTTTAGTGTTGTCAGCTTTCTGTGAGCACAGTGTGTGTGAGTGGGGTTTTCCCGTATTTGTGTCAAGGGTTCCTCAGTTTAAATGGGGCGGGGGACCTGAAAAAAGGGTGTATGCTTGTGAACAAATGACACAAAATCAGAGTGTAGCATGAGTGATCTGTTGTAGCTAACAGATCGCATTTTAATCACAGCTCACTGAGTGTCTTACTGAGAATAAGGGAGGGAGAACGAAGGAACCACTGGCTTGCAAACAGCACAATCCTTCATCCTATCCTCACCCTCTTTCTTTCTTCTTGCTTTTATTTCCACATACAGTCTGTCCCTGCCGCATAACAATGCCAATTTTTCATCACAATGCCAATTTCACAATGGTCATCTTTCTAATAAGCAGTTCCCACCTCCAGCAAACGGCCCCTCTTTATCCTGTTTTCTTCATCTCCTCTTTGGATTCACACATTAAAGGACTGGATACAGGCATACGCCTCTCTCACTATCTCTCTGTTGCTTCTTCCTCTCCCCTCCCTTCTCTCTCTCTCTTCTGCCTCTCTCTCTCTGTTTCTCCCTCTCTCTCCCTCTCTGCAGGTCTGCTGGAGACGGAAGGCGAGCAGCAGGCACGAGCAAGTGCGGAGTCCCAGCAGGAGATGGAGGGAGACAGAGAGTCAGGAGGAGGAGGAGGAGGATTAGGGGGAGGGGTGTTGTCATTGGCGACGGGCCTGTCCGTCTCCACAGGCCACACCCAGCTGGGGAGGGAGGTGGAGTTTGGTGGTTGTGGCGCTGGTCCTGTGGCCGCTCGAAGCAGCAGAGAGCCGCGGCGTCCCGAGCCCTCGCCTCCTCAGCCCCCTATGGACCTGCCCAGCGAAGGCCACACGCTGAGGCACTACACCCGCTCCAGGCCCCGACCCAACCGCCTCCATAGGCAGCCACCCAGCAAGCCTCAGGTACAAGGGGATAATAGGGTAAATACGAGGGGAGGAAAAAGGCAGATAGCAGAGGGAAGATGGGCAGAGAGGTTCGGCAGCAAGCGGTGGGCAGAGAAGGGCTGAGAGGGATGGAGAGGGTATTGAGAAGGGAGAACAGAATGAGATGCAAGCAGCAGAGGGATGGAGTGAGATGGGGGATGATGGAGGACTAGAGAAGGGGGAGGGATGGAAGGATGGAGAGAGGGAGATGGCGGCACTCAGGTTGTTGCAAGCAGCCACCGCAGCAGCAGCCAAGGCTGCATGCATGTATATATGTGTGTGTGTGTGTGTGTGTGTGTATGGAGCGTGCAGCAGCCCCCGGCTCGTGCTCTATAATTTCTGCTCCTCGCCTTGTTATTCTCCTTATTGTTTTTCATTTGCTTCATAATAATGCTATGACATGGAATTGAATGAATAGAAATGTGAAGGAAGAGAGAAATAGGGCTGAGGAGCTTGGAGATTTTCTTGGGTGTGTATTTTTCATTGCCATTTTGGAAGGTGCTGTGTGTGATTCCCAGCTGGGTGGTGTGTATGTGTGTATGTGTGTGTGTGTGAGAGAGAGAGAGAGAGAGAGAGAGAGAGAGAGAGCACTGTCAGAACCGGGCATGGTCTCTGTTCAGTCATTATGTTTGGGTCCTCATGGTGACTAGTGTAATGTCTTAATTATTAATGTTCCCACATCAAGCATGTTTTTCTCTCTCTCTCTCTGTCTCTTCGCCTTGCGTGTTCTGTCATCTCTCTATCATTAAGAACGGTGGATCTGTATATTGACGTAATTCACTGAAATAGTGTCACAGTGTAGGATCTGAATCTGCACCAGTCTTTGTGTGTGTGAGAGTGTGTGTGTAAGCAGGCTGTTATCAGGTGCAGTGTAATATTTGGCTGGAAAAAATGAATCGATGAATAAATAAATTAAGGTCTTTTTTATTAAAAGTGTTTTTAGTGTGTGCTGTGTAGATGTCCCAGCATTTTTTGTGCGCCAGCATCCTAGGTTTGAATGAAGTGCTTAGACGCAAGTGCTCTATTTATGGTACCGTGTGTGGCGTGACTGTGTGTAGGGAGGCGTGTTTGCACGAGTGTGTATTTGAGTTTGAGCTGCTAGTCAGTCAGCGAGTGAAAAAATGCAATCAGTGTGTTGATTTAAGATCCCACTGTGTCTATTACAGTGATTTCTCTGACTCTCAGAGCAGCGAATACACACAAAAATGAAGGATTTAATGGACATTTGTGGATAAGGATGGCAACACAAATCCATTTTTCTCCATTATTCACCATGTGCACTTGTCGGTGTGTATGCATGTGCGTGTGTGTGTGTGTGTGCGCGTGTGTGTGTGTGTGATATGCGCTCTTGATGTCTTGCACTGATGGCTGTATTTCCTGGTTGGTGACTGGTCTTTAAGTGTAGAAGCTCTCTCTGTCTCTCTCTTACACAACCGTACACACACAGTCAGCTTTGGTTATTAACACTGTCCTGTGCCACTTTAAGTGATAATAGAGAGTGCTATAAGCATTCTAAGCATTATGTGCGAATATTGTGTGTGTGTGTGTGTGTGTGTGTGTGTGTGTGGCAGGCAGTGGGGCTCTATTTGTCTTTTCATATACCTATCAATCAAATAGTGTTCATGACCATTAGTGTGGCTGTAAACGATCTGTCATAGCTACCTGTGGGTATGTTTAGTTAACAGGCTGTACTACTCACGCAGAGTGTGTTGTTACAGTGTGTAAGCTGGGAGTGTTTGACTGGTAGCTGCAGTGTTGTTGCTGCTTCCACTCTGCCGGTGTCGTGAGTCGGGAGATTTTCATTGCTGTGTTGTCATGGATACCTGTGGGTGTACATGTCTCGGTTCTGTCACGCCTAACTGTGTGCATGTATTTTCAAGGAAAGGTCTGTTCTTGTGCATCTTTTTTTTCATGTATATGTGTGTCTGTGTTTGTCTTTCTGTGTGTGTGTGTGTGTGTGTGTGTGTGTGTGTGTGTGTGTGTGTGAGAGAGAGAGAGAGAGAGAGAAAAAGAGAGACACTGGGTTCAGTGTGCAGTCAGGCTGACCGGCTTTGTTAGATCCGAGTCTCTGGGGAGGATGCCTCTCTCTCCCCTGGAGCAGCTCAGACATAGAAGGAAACACTGCAATCCCTGCCTGAGACCACCTGAAAGTGTGAGCCTGTATTTACTGGTCAGTAGTGACAGTAACTGTTGTATTAAACAGCAAGCTGAAACCTAATACCTATCAAGAGCTCAACAATGACACTATTAAGGTTGAGCAATGCGTTTATACTGTATAGTCATCAATATCTAAAGAAGAACGATGTGGGGCCAGAAACACTTAAAGGCAGATCAGCTTTCACGATTATGTGGTAACAGTTTATTTGTAGCTGTTTCATTTAAAGGAAGAACCATCAACTGTACAGTTCTGTTATCAATCCTTTGGTGCAATTGGAACTTTTATAGGTTGAACAGCGTCCAAATGCAATTTACTTGCGATGTAAATGGCGCTAGTATAAATAATCCACTTTGTTCCCATTCATTACACCTGCCACTGGATTTGACATGCGCCTTCACAATCACTGCCGATGATGTGTGACTGAAATATAGCAGCAAAAACTGTGTGTAAATCATCTGACACGACTGTTACCGCTATATGAATCTACAGTCTGGAGTAGAGATCAATCATCTAAAGCATATCTTCTTACCATTCTGTTTATTCATTACTTCGACATTCTCTTCTTAATGCATTTTTTGAGTAAAATAATTTACTTGGTTCCACACAAAAAGCCTTGAGACAAAAATTAAACCTGTGGAATATATATATATATATATATATATATCCACATGGAGTGGGTGTCCATAATGGAAATAAAAAGGCAGGTCGTGGCATGGGGGCAGAGTACACCATGGACAAGGTGTGATGGTGTACCAGCTCATTCAACGTTAATTTTAAACCATGTTATTCAGTAACTTTAATTATTTTATTCTTACCCAGTAAATAGCACCTTACACCTGTTCTTGTAGTCTCAGCCTGCATAAGCATTTCTCTCTTGTTGTCTTGCTATGTTCTCACCTCAGCATTTTTCTCTCTCTCTCTCTCTCTCTCTCTCTCTCTCACACACACGCACGCACGCACGCACGCACGCACGCACACACACACATAAACACCTCTCGTCTTTCTCTCTATTGCATGCACAAGTACATTTTCAGAACACCAATTACTTACTAACAATGTCACACCCCTTACATCAAAGTTATAAATGTGTCATTAAACCTGATCAGTTCAGGAGCTCAAGCAGCTGCATGGTCCCTTATTTCTAGCGAAAAATTATACCAGAATTTGTGTTAACGAGACTCGGCTTCCCTGGTGTTGGCTTCCCAGTGTGATATCAGATTCTCCAAATTGAAATAGCAGCTGACTCACAGATACTAGAGAATATCAGCTTATACTGTATAATGACAGGTTAACTGTGACAGTCTGTCTAGGACGACATTTATTTGCTTTAATGCCTTCATGAACAACACGCAAGGAAGTCCTACAAATATTGCAGTGAATTTTGAGATTTGAAAAGTTGAAATGATGATTTGACCAGGCATTTGACCAAAGCACCGAACCAGCTTGTTCCATACCAACAGGAGTTCATCAGGAGTCTCGCATAAGAATAGCAAAGACCACACAGCTTTGATACCAGTAGAAATGAAATGTGTATGGTATTTTAGCCTCTGTCCTTGAAACGTCCTCCTACATAAACACTGAAGCTGCTCCAGGTTGTTTCTGAATTGAGACTGCGTTTGTCTTTCTATAGCAGTGCGATGCTCTGAGAAACCAGGAAAAGAAACAAAAACGCAGTGTTCACTTTTAGTGTCTCACTGTATTACTGTATGCTCGACCCAACACAGCATAAAGCCGTACACTGCCCTGACATTTCTCATCCTCAGGCCTTAACTACCCCCATGTGTGTGATCAAAGACTGAATGGCTCCCTGTTGTTAAAGTCACAGCAAAATCTCAAATCTGAGGTTGACAAATTTATTGTAGGATAAATAGAAAAGAAAACATAGGTTAATACACAAGAAATCATATTCTTTCAAACTTCTGTTGACTTTTTTTTTTTAATTATTATTCTAACACCTTTTGTAGGCTTATGTTTATATTGTAAAGAAATATAACTGCCATTCCAAACAATATAATTTAGATTTGGACCACTGTCAGAGGAAATAAGCACATGCATGTGGGCTGTGTGTACTAATATGTAACGATGTATTAATTATGTGGGGAACACCTTGCCACAGCGCCGCCTTTTATTTTCTGAAGATGAGGTGGAGTGATGATGAGCTGTGCATTCTGATTGGCCAGCAGGCACGAAATGCTTTATAATCCATCTCTCATGCGGCTTGTAGCACTGCATTTACATATGGTTGCTTTTGCTATGCTCCCTTACTCTTTCTCTCTGTCACACACACACACACACACACACACTCCCCGCATAGTTTGTCCAAGGGAACAGGAGAACCACATAGCCTGTAGTGTGTATATATAACCAGTTTGCCACCAAAATGAGATATGACTTCCATTTATTTTTAAAAAAGAAACAAAAAGAATTACGATCTGTTTTTAAAATATTCTGTGCATTCTTTCTTTCTTTCAAGGGATATCTAAAATGCAGCAAAACCAGCACTAGTGATTGGTCAAAGCTTTTAAAAGAAGAATATATCAAGTGTTTTATTATAGACAACTTTGTGTCATTGAGAAAAATAAGTTGCCAGAATAAATAAAAGTATAAGTGTCTTCGATATTATGGACAATATAGAAAATGAAATTCCCCACTGTGGTAAAGGCTCATCTTTTGTCTCAGTATTCTCATTTTCTGTCTATATAGAACATATAACACACGCTTAGAATTTTACTTTAGAAAGCTTTTCCTACATTTTATGAAATTTTACATTTAGGCATTTAGCAGATGCCCTCATACAGAGCGACTTACACTTTTATCTAACAGGGGCAACTTGGTGGTCATGGGGTTTGAACCTGGGACCTTTCAAACCGTAGTCCAATACCTTAACCACTGATCTTAATCTGATCTGTGCCTTAATCACTGCTAAGTTGCTATTTTGGAATCTCAGTATATACTCATGATAGCAGTAATACAGTATGTGGGCTTCAAAATATACTGTACATTGGAACTGTCCAGCCTGCAGTCCAACAACCAGGAGCCATTAGCATGTCCATGTCCATTCCCCACCATCATATTGACGCACATTCCCTGTTAGTCTCAATATTTTAAAGGTTCTAATGTTTAAACATCCTCATTACTACAACCACTATATTAAACATTAGTGATTGAATCTTTCTATGTTCATTGTCAGCAACTGCTTTTGAGGTGGATTCGGGAAAAGTTAATATGAGGTGGGAATACAGACTGTAACCAAGCCCAGAATTGAGTCTTGGACCCTGGAGCTGTGAGACGGCAATGCTACACACTGTACTCCTGTGCTACCCTTCAGAAAAATTTACCGAGCTCATAGTAACCTTACTCTATAATACGCTCAAACCTGTGTTTTTAGATAATTGGTTTTTCGAAAATTACGCTGGGGTTCCAGGTATCTGGAGACACATCAGTGTTTAGAGACAAACAATACCTTCAGTAACCTGTAATATACACTTTATTTTTAGCTTCTTATGCTCAAATGCACATTGCTTTCAAGAAGATGATCTTCTTGCTAAGTAGAGGATATTGACATCCAGTTCGTACTAATTTGCAATTCTAAAAGTGCGTGTTTCTGTTATTAAATTATTTCCATAGCTAGAAGATACACTAATCGCCATTGTTAAGAAGGCATTTTCCCATTCTGTGTGCCAGTGTGCTACATGTGGGTGTATTTAAGGGGTCTAATTGCTTTAGGAAGAGGGGCATAGACAGAGAAAGACTAGAGCTGGGTTTGGTTCTCTCTTGGGACAAGAGAGACAGATGCACCAGTGTCACAGCCAAAAGAAAACCAGCCTTGCCTGCTAACATCATTGGTTACATCACCATGATTTACCGTGATTTAGGGACTTACATACTGGATGTGCATGCAAATATGCACAGGTGTTGTATGAGTGTGGGAGTGCATGTGAAAAGTCCACTTGAATGTGACAAATATGAAGAGAGACAATGTGACTTTAATATTTGGAGCAGTGCACACTGACAGCTCAGACAGTGCTGCGGCTTATTTCGTAAATCTTGGATGTTTTCCATTTTCTACATTAATTCGTTCTACAGGTCGACATTGAATAATCTGTCCTAGCAAATGACCTTGATTTTTTTATGTGTATGTGTTTCTGTATGTTTCTGTATATGTGTAGGAGCAGGCAGCTGAGAATGAAAATGAAGCAAATGAGAATATGGGGAGGGTGGATGAGGGCGTAGAGGAGTTCTTCACCAAGAAGATCATTCCTGATGACCCCTTGTGAGTATACACCTATCCAGTTATTAGTTCTACGCTGTGTAAATGTCATTTTCACAATACTGAACATTTCAGCTTCCATCATGTTTATCCTCTTCTGACTTTCAGAAAGCACCAGAGGGAGGAACCCCTCAATAAAGCACAGCCTACAGAGTCTACCTGTGGCACAACTTCCCACCTGGCCACCACAACGATAACCTCCACGCCCTCCACAGCCTCTACAAAAAACATAAAGAAGAAGTTTGGTGACTTTTTCGCCTTCAAGAAGGTCCGTGCAAGTCGAGGAGCCAAAGGTGAGGGTGCCCCGGAGGGGAAGGTCAAAAAGAACTCAATAGCAGACCTCATCCGACCACTCCGGGAGGCTGCTCGTGCTGAGAAAGAGCGCGAGAAGGAAAAGGAGAGAGAAAAGGAAAAAGAGCGAGAGAAAGAAAAGGAGAAGGAGAAAGTGGAAGAAGAGAACATCCCCAAGGCAGCCAGCACTACTCCCATCATCACAGATTCATCCCCCACAATACCAAGTGTAGATGACAAAATGGCACCCTCCACCCTCTTCATGCCACTTCCTGCCCCATCAATTGCCCCTGCTTCCTCCCCCACTCCCCCTGCTTCTTTGCCTGCCAAAACTGAGGATGTCCCGACATTGCCCCCTGCTGCACCCCCAACCCCAACTAAAACTCCCAGTCCAGTAACAACCATGTTGCCCTTGGAGAGTGAGAAGAGTCGGACCCTAGAGAAGAGCCGAACCCCTGATGGGGAGAGGAGACCTAGAGCCACGCGCCGCTCACTTAGAGAGGGCAAGTCTCAGTCCCTTATCCTGCTTACAGGTCTGGAGCCAGGGCAGGACTCTGGAGCTACCCAAGCTAAGGTAAGTGAACCATGATGTTGTACTTAATGTCAAGACAAGCCAAGGTTGGAGTTGTTTCATAATTTGGTTTGATATGAAATGCCTTAACAGTGGTTGTATTTTGCTTTGAGGTTTACAAGTTGATAATCAGATTCGTCCCAAGGGATGGGTAAAATAGGCGTTGTCCTAAGGGCCCTGCTGTTTAAGGGGTGTGACATGGATGTTAAGGTTAAATTCTACAATTTCCAAAAATGAAAAGTACCCCTGAGATCTCTCATAAAACATTTGCAGCTCAATAGTTGCACTGATGCATGACAGTTTGTCAGATGAAAAATAAAACAATGGAGAATGTTCTTCTGCTGGGGAAAGGTTATGAGAAGGGGTAAATGAGGGAGGTGTATTCCATAAGAGGTGGGTACATATATAAAAAATAAGGTATATCTTTTGGGTTGCATACAAGAAATTATTGTATCATTCATCATCAGTAGTTATGAGGTGGCTGCTCTGCTTTTTTTCTGTTGCATTAACTAAGGATTTTTTGTTTGATTTTTTTTTTTTATTATTGGCCTCTTTAGGGTAAAATTTACTATTAAATATTATGCCTGACAACACAGGGTTGCCTCAACCTAGAGTTTCTGTTCATCTCGTACAAGAGGAGGCAGTTGAGGTGGTGTGAACACCTTAAAAGTATGCCACTCCTTTGGCTCCATCTAGAGCTGTATCAGATGTCTGACTGGAAGGAGCGCCTGGTGCCCTGCTGGAGAGAATATATCTTACACTTGGCTTGGAAATATTCTGGTAACATCCAGGGGGAGCTGGAAACTATGGGTGGGAAGGGAGAATTTTGGCTTACCTACGAAGCACGTTTCCATGAAATCCATTGGATGGATTAAAATTGAATGAATGATATTTGACCAGTGTAAATGTCCCCTATTTTACTTCTTCTGTAACACATTTATGCTAATGTGCTAGAAATAATATGGTAAAAGTGTACATTTTATTTTTGAACAATGATTAATTATTTTTTTTTTTAATGACAGCTGGCAGTTTTATCAGCTGGGGTCTGGAATTAATGTTCGGACTGAAGGCTGAATGAGAGATCCCCATGTGAGAGTTGTAGTGTGATAGTGTGATAGACTACCTTGATACTGTGAACATGCTGTGAAAATATCATAAGCCTGTCATGATTTGGCTCAATAATTAAATATGTTATCAGTCTTTTTCAAAGAAGGGCATAATGCTTCTATGTGATGCGAAGCATTTTTTTGTTGTTGTTGCTATCTTAGCTATACAATTATACTCCATATATTTACTATGCTATCAGTACCAATAAAAAAAAAAAGTATATTTTGTCCTTCTTTGTACTTACAGTACTATGCAAAAGTCTTGAGCCATCCTTAAATTCTTCCTGTTTTGCTTCCAAAGAGCCTGACACTCTTGTAATGAAGTCTTGAGGAATAGTTTTCTAGGCTTCCTGAAGGATTTTTTGGCTCTCATTTTGAGTACATACCCTGGACCTGAGAATTCTTTTGTTTGTTAAGCCCCATAGTGACCTATGAATCATTCAAACGTTTTAAAAAAAATCTAACTTAAGGCATAAAGCAGTGAGAAACAGTGCAGATGATGACAGATGATCAAGTTGGTGATTAGTATACTGGTGATGCTGAAATTTAAATGGTTGGAATAGATGAGAGGGGAAATGAGGTTGCTGCTGTGGATGTTACATAAACAACCAATTTTTTATCTTTATCACAAAAAAAAATTCTTTAATGTAACGTAATTAAACTTAATCTGAAGACTTTTGCTCAGTACTGTATTTAGTGCACCCTGTCCAGGGTGTACCCTGCCTCGTGCCCGAAGCTTCCTGGGATAGGCTCCAGGCCCTCCGCGACCCTGAATACAGGATAAAGCGGTATAGAAGATGAATGAATGAATGAATGTATTTAGTCCTCTTTTGTATCAGTACTGTATTTGCTAAAAATGACAATTGTTTATCATCTGAACACACTGATCATATATAATCATGTTTGGGGTTATTACTCCAAAATCCAATTGTGTCGAGGTTAGGCGAGAGCTCCTTTTCACATGCCGTTCATGTATTAAATGTTGCATGTAGTAATGTGCACTCTGTAGGCCTCGGTCACAACTGCTTTCTTTCCTTCTTTCTTTCCATCTTAGAAACACTCATCTGAAAGCTCCTCCACTTTTGAACAGCGGCTCCATGTTATGCTGCACCGCATGGGGGTTGCCAAGACACCTCCTTTTGACTCCAAAAAAAGTCAGGTGTGTGTGTTTGTGTGTGTGACTTGGTCATTTGTTAAGTAACTTACGCAGGTATACACCAATCCGACATATTGACAACAGGTGACATGAATAACATTTATTATCTCACTTGTCAAGGAATTTTATATCTTAGGAAGTCAGTGCTCAGGAAAAACGAGCAAGTTTAAAGATCCAAGTTACTCTGCCAAGGGCCGTTGATGGCTATCAACTGGGCTAGAGCATGTCCAAAACTGGTATGCACTGGTTTTTACCTTACCAAGTGTTCCAAAGAAGGAAAACTGTTACACTGGAGACAGGATAATGGGCATCCAAGGCTCACTCATGCGTGGTGTATGTGTGTGTGTTTGTGTGTGGTGTGTGTATGAAGGATTTGAAATTAGCCTATTTGGTCCAATTTCACAGCAGAGCTAGTAGCACAAAGTGCCTTTGTAGCCCTAGACTTTTCAGAGTACTTATCTGGGCTGAGGTGGACACATGCGGAGCCACATCAGAACTGGCCCATAGAGGAAGATAGGGGCTTGTCTGATTAATCATTTCTCATCATGACATGACTGAGTGTGCGTCGCTTTCTTGGGGAAAAGAAAAAAGCAAGCCAGGAGAGGCAGTGTGATGATTTGGACAATGTTCTCCTGGGAAAGCTTGGGGTCTGCCATTCTTGTAGAGGTTACCTTTACATGTAACACCTACCTAAGCGTTGTTGCAGACCAAGTACACCCATTTATGGCAACAATATTCCCTGATGACAGTGGCCTCTTACAGCAGGATAATGCACCCTGCCATACTGCAAGAAATGTTCAGGAAAGGGTTGAGGAACAATGACCAACAGTTCAAGGTGATGACTAGACCTCCACATTCCCCAGAGCTCAATCTGTCTGAATATCCATGGGATGTGCCAGATAAAAACTCTTGTCCATGGAGACTCCACCTCGCAACTTAAAGGATCTGCTGCTAATGTTTTAGTGCCAGATACCCCACAGCATACTTTGAGAGGTCTTGTGAGATCCATGCCTTGACTGGTCAGAGCTGTTTTGGCAACACAAGGGGAACCTTACACGATATTGGGCAGGTCCTTTTAATTTCATGGCTGATCAGTGTACGTTATTATGAAAAGTCTTCAACTTTTCAACGTTGTTTTCTAGCAAGTGCTATTAACCTTATTTGCCTGAAACTAAGTAGAAAAGTCAGAGTAAATTACAAGCTGTCTGCAATCTGTTTGGATTATGATCTAAAGCATAACGTTCTGGACAGCAGCTAAAATAGTGATAATGAAAAAGGAATGAACTACTCTTGGACTTGGACTCTGAAATCTATGTAATGATTTGTGCTCCTAACTTACAGTAAATGTAATACTTGCTTACTGTAGCTGCTTAACCACAATATCAGAAACATCATACTTTGATAAATTGGGGATTATTCTGCCAAAGACATTTCAATCAAGACCTTACTATTCTATTCCAGAGCAAAGATGAGGAGCTGAGAAAAGCCAACTCAGAAGGTAAGGCCCTTCTCTAATTCCTCACCCTTATAATCATCAGGATGTGGCTGTTCCTCTTTGTAACTGGAGATTGTTACTGCGTTCTGAGATGTGCTACATTTGCAGTTCTGTATGGCAATGTACGCAGCCTTACACTGCATATTAGATGTTACTTGTGCTATATGCTATCTTGCTCGAAGCAGATCCTTGTGTGAAGGCTCATAGTGCATAAGCTACGTACAGTACACAATGTAATTTTTAGGTAAACCATTTTGTAATGCCAAAAGGATAATCCTGTTTTAGTATTTACAGCAGGTTCACAGTTGGAACTACAGTCTCTCCTTAAAGGATTAAAACAACTGTGTCAGCATTTTTGTTTTTGCTGGATACAGTACTGAAAACATTTGCGATTAAAATGAAAAGAAAATTGAGATGAAAGCTTTCATTTCTTGTTTTTTTTTTTTAGATGTGCTAAACAATTTAGAACATGGAACCGGAGGTTATAGGACACACAGCTGTTTATTGAGCAAAACTATTGGAACAGGTAAATGGTTACACATCCCTTGCTTGCAATAACTGGAACAAGTTAGCAAAATAGCTATTGCATTTTTCTCCGTGATGCTTTTTCCGGGTTATACAGCAGTTATTGATTGTTTTGGGAACTTTGACTTTAATCTTCTGGGGGGTGAAACACATGCTCGGTGTGTTTAGGGACTGGTGATTGACATGGCCGGGCTAAACCTTCCACCTTCCTGTGATAATAAATCCTTACTAGTGTTGGCAGTGTGTTTGGGGTCGTTGACTTGCGGCATGATAAAGGTTCTCCTTGTGTAAGTGAATGTCTCTGTATTTTTACTCTTGAGGTTTTCTTATAAAGGTGTATGGTGGACTGCCTTCACTCCTCCCTTGTGTCTGGTTGTTGTACACTGGTGGTTTCTTTCTTTTTCAGGACATTGCACATGTGGTATTAGTTTTGCCCAAGTCTTGTGCAATAGCGCTGATCCTTCCTCTTTTGGCTTGCTCCTCTAGTCAGCTCTCTGGTCTTCATGTTGGTTAAAATTTTTTTTAACAACAAATAAACTCTTGTTTGGGAAAGTTCCCTGGTGGACTCCTGGCTAGCAATTAATTTTAGAAGGCTTACTTCTTCTGATATTTTTGATCACTTGAAAAATGGGTGGGTTCAAAGACAAAGTGCTTGTTCTAAGTTGTTTAACAGATCTAGATGTATATTTCTAAATGAAATATTGATCTATTGTGTCATATTCATTTTTTGGTCTGAAAACAAAAACAACAAAAACAAATGTACTAGCATCATCAGTTCATAGACTAATCCTGATTTGTGCAAATGCGAGAGTGATCTACTCAAATTACCAATTTAACAAATACATTTAGAAAACCAATAAGTAATGCAAAAGATAATACAATATATGCAAAGAGGAAAATGGTTTAAGTGGAAGCTTATAACTACATTTGTGATACATGGAAACTTGTAAGGAGAAAATAAATGAGATTTGTTTTTAATTATACACACATTTGTTATGTTCCTGAGCTGCTAGAGGACCTGAACACATTTGTAAGGTAAACTGTGTGAGAAATCACCAGGAGACTTGTTACTGTATGTGATTCCTGATTAAGATTGCACAAACATATTGAAACAATTTGTGGGTAACGAGGTGTTTGTCTAGTGTACTAATGAAAAGTAAATCATTTGTATTATATAATCTGCAGCTTCCATAAAGGATGACGGTAAATGAAATTCAAATACCAAGAAACGTCAGTGATCACCAGATCTCAGGGGTCACATACGTACAAACCCCACTAAAGTTCTCGGTAGTCTATGTTTATAAAACTATTAAATATTATATCGTATGTGGGCATGAAGGTTGTGTGATAAAAATGAAATATTTTTTTCCACAATAGCAGAAAAGGGGTGCAAGGAAATTAAACAGAACCATATTGATATATAATGATAAATTGCAGATAGAATAATATATTATAAACCTATTATACTGGATCTAGAGAATTTGCTGTTTTGCAAAGCAGATGTGTATCCGTTATCACCCAAATAAGGATGGGTTCCCTGTTGAATCTGGTTTCTCTCAAGCTTTCTTCCTATTGCCATCTCAGGGAGTTTTTTCTTGCCACCGTCACCCTCGGCTTGCTCACCAGGGACAATCTGATTTGATTCATACACATTTTCTCACAGATTTCGTGCACATAAAAAAGAAAGTTGCGCATCCGCATCACATAGCTCATAATGGCACATTTTAGTGATTAAAAAATCTGACTCTTTTTGGATCAAGTGAAATGTATCACTTTCAGTAAGGTCTTTTAGGAAAAGTCACAGATTATATGGAGTTTACAGCCTATCAAACCTCACTTTTGCCATGTTGAACCAGTATATTTCTATTGCTCATGTGTGATGTGAAATTTTAAACCTGCCATGAATACAAATGTCTTTTTATGATTAACATTCTTGTTTGTGTTAGGGGCAATACTGGACAGCCAGCCTGAACCCCCACCCATGAAGCCACGCACTATGTCCACCTCTTCAGGTGATAAATCACTTAAGTAACTCTTATTTTCTGAATCTTCTTTGTACTGTATATCATTTAAACCATGATGCATTATTAATAAGACTTATTCATTTACTATCAGACACCAGACGGCCGGTGCGTGCAACCAACATAGAACGCCCTCCACTCCCTGAACGACCTTTAGGCCCTTTACCCCCCAAACCAACCCTCAAACCCACCTTTATCCCCCCGGGTGAGTCTCCTATGACCTCCAGCACCATTTCTCCAATCCCCAGGCAGCCCAGTCCCTCTCCAGATATTCCAACAACAGTGGTGGAGAGTAGAACTTCCTCCCAGTCCCAAACAAAGGAGCCTCCGACCCCTTCTCCACGAAAAGAGACTCCTCCAGCCCCTTCACCACGTAGGGTGCGTAGCACAGACCCCCAGGAGAGAGCGGAAAGAGCACAGTCTGTTACTGAAGGTATGAAGTGGATCAGCTGAAGATGGTCAGAATGGTTTTATGATCTTAACTCACTATGTGCACTTAAAGTCAACTCTAAATAGAGCCTAATGGGAATGAATGAGTATTAGTTTCTATTTCTATTACTGATTTGTTTATTACTGATTTGTTTCATTTGGGGTGTTTCTCTAATTTGTATAGTCAGAAACTCCTGTTAATGCATCCTTTTTCTATAGTTTCACTAACAGAATTAATAGTATCAATTATTAATTAATAGTAATGGAGTTGAATATTGTCAGTGAAATATTGTTAGTGAAAATAGTAGCTACTAAATAATATTTTTAAGCTTAATAACTGCATAACAATCCAATTTAAAGGGTTACAATTAGTGTTCTGACAATTATACCTTAGTATTAACATATTATATGAGCAAAAAAGGCCACGTTCAACCTGCAGATGAAGCTTTTATAAATTTGCTTTTGTGTCAAAAACTAACATTCTGTCGTGGTGAGGTGTTTGTGGTTAAGTATTTCAACCTGCCCACCATCCTCTTTTAAACCATCTACACCCCTCTCCAAGTAATCATGGTGGCGAAAGTCATTTTAACTGCTCTCTCCTATACTGATTAAGTTATACGCACTTGTTAGGTGTGGCTTGATGACAAATGTGGAATTTATCCATAAAAAGGAAAGCGAAAAAGATATACTGTAAGCTCTAAGAATTACTGAAACCAACAGGAGATGAACATTATACTTTACTTAGTGCTGTTAGGCGTCTGTAATCAAGGGGATAGATTAGGGGTTTTGTGGTGGATGATGGATTTCTTTCATGTGCAGGAATTAGAGAAGGTCATTGTTATGAGTCAGTGAGAATTTTGTGTGATAATTTACCATTTCCACATATGTTAAATTACTTGCTGTGGAGTCTTAACAGAGCTGGGGAAAATGACAAGCAGGAACTGAACTTAAAGATGTGAAAATGTGTTGATTAGATAATGAAGTAGAAGATTTTTTAGAGAAGGGTTGTTGGTGCATTGTGCACCCTGGTACACAACTTCTCTTTGGTTTGAATGTTAGTTCATAGAGCCAGGGTGACATTTTTCCTCCTCTATCCAGTTATCCAGTGTGATAGAAATATTGATTTATATTGGGCGGCACGGTGGTGTAGTGGTTAGCACTGTCTCCTTGCACCTCCAGGGTCCGGGTTCGATTCCCGGCCAGACTCGATTCCTGTCTCTGTGTGCATGGAGTTTGCATGTTCTTCCTGTGTTGGCGGGTTTCCTCCAACTACTCTGGTTTCTTCCCACAGTCCAAAGACATGCAGATTAGTGTAATTGCTGTCCGTACTTTGCAGGCTGAGTGACCGTAGCAAAGCTTAAGGACCATCTCCATTGTTGATCCATGATGAACTAATAGTCACTAATGGTCTCCCTGCAGTTTTCTTTGCTCTGAGACGGCCTTCTGGAGTTCTGAGACCTTATTCGTATCATCATCATCGTGATTACTTGTCGTGTCCTTGTCTCCGAAGCTGTGCTAGTTGAATAGGGTTGTAAGCATTTCATATATCTCTTATTATTTCTTCTGCTTTCCTGGTGGGGATTGCAGTTAGAAGCAATGTATTTAACAAATCCAATCTGGCAGCCAATATCACAGGGCAGACAGAGCGCAATAAACCCAAATACAAAGGTCAGTATACGCAATGTTAATATATTGAAATGACAAGGCTAATTCATTTTTTGTTTTGTATATACACTAAAGACATTTGAGTTTAAGGTCCATTATTGTGCGTCTGATGTTTTGCATAAAATAAGAGCTCAGTCTTAAGTCCTTACTGAAGGTTGTGAAATCTGCAGAGAGAACTAAACCGGGCGGTTTGTTCCATCAAGTGTCCGGTTACGGTTTGATCATATTGCAGTGGTGGTATCAGTGTGCACTATCTAGGCACTGTCCACTCGCACAATGTAGTAGTCTAGCAAAGAGACCCTGTAAATTTCCTAGATATCCATCACTGTCTAAACAGATTTACACATTAACAGTAAGGCCACAGTAACTGGCCTCATCTCTGTTTTCCTTCAACACCTCCCCTGATGGTCCCCAGTAGCTCTTAATGCTCTAACGGTCAGCGGCCTTCTATAGGGCTCAGCTGAAGACAATTTAATTACCTCCATCAGATCAAACATGTAATTCAGTGGCTGAATCAGCTATAGCAAATAGGCTTGGGTTAAACTGTATGCATTGTTTTGTTTGTGTAGAGATGTTCAGTCAACACAATCAATTTACAGTCTTTAAATATCCATGTAATTACATATACAGCATACAGGCAACTGTAATGTAAATATAATGCACTGTTATAGATGGAGCACTCTAGCAATGCACAATGTTTACATCACCTTGTATTAACTTGTGTTGTTTGTAATGGAATATCCTGTATATGGATGCCTTTATTTCACTCACACTGGTATTTACATGTTGTTTGTAGTGTATTACGGATACGATCACAGACACTGTACCACTTTCCCCTCGTAGAAACTCTCCCGAAACCACGGCCTCGCATGAAGCCCTCACCTCAGCGCCGAGCCGTCTCTGTCCACGAGGATGTCCTGCTCCAGCACGCTGCGCTGCTCGACCCTGAAGGTCAGCTTTTGTTTCGGTGTCTACACTGCACCTTGCACTAAACAGGAATGGTTTAATCAATATGGTAATGTGTCTAAACATCAATGAAGGTTAGTTGGGACCAGTCAGTTGTCTGCAAACATTATTTTTTGGACTATTTGTAAAGTGGACTTTATATTAACTAAAGCACATTTCCTGTCATACTGTATAATTGAACTTTCAATCTTATAGCACACATATATACTGTAGCAGGGATTATTTATTTATTTACTATCTGGTATCACCCAAATAAAGACGGGTTTCCTTTTTAGTCTGGTTTCTCTCAAGGTTTCTTCCTCTTATCAGCTCAGGGAGCTTTTCCCTCGTTATCTGATAGGGACATTTCTCTAATTTATGTCCAGAATTTTTAATCCTGTAAAGCTGCTTTATGACATTGTTCATGTTAATAATGAAGAAAATAAGGTTGAATTGTATTGAATTAAGTTCTACTTCTAAGGTTTTTAGTTCAAATTCGAGCAGCTCCAGCATGACCATCTGACTCTGCTCATCCAGATCCTGTCTCAACTGGGTAAATGGGTCAAATGAGCAAATGTAAAATGTCTATGAGCAATTTGTAGTGATGAATTAGATTTATTAGAAAAAACGTTCTCCACGGTTTCTTGCGAACAGAACAACTGATACACACTTTGCTCCCAAAATCTAAAACATACTGTATAAACACATTTTGCAATAGGAAGTCTAAAACAGACTAAATAAATTCTACTGTTTTTACTGCTATCTTGAGCGTTTTTGTAAATTAGTCTACTCAGCTACATAAGGAGGTTTCCACTGCGTAGTGCATTTTCGTAAAAGAAAATAAGGCTGTGCTTCTTTAGTTGCATATGTGACGGCAGAAAACCATCTCAGCTAGAAATTAGACAGAAGTGTGTTCTGAATAACTGTTACATTTAACCTCTAAAGGGGAAACTTTCAGGACACTCATTGTGGAGGATGGGTTAGGGTTAGGGTTAGGATCTTAGGGTCTAACCCTAGGTTCAGTAGGAGCAGGCTATAGTCCTGATGCATTCAATTCTGATTACTACTACTTCTACAATGAGAGAAAACCAATTCAGGTTTTTTTGTTAATATATTAATGAAGGTTACGGAAGCAATTCTCCTAATATATATTTTTTTAACAAAATCATATATATTTTTAATGAGACTATTATTGTACTGTGGTCTGTCTCAGAGCTGAAAGCTGCATTGCCCCGACTACAGAGATCACCAATACGGAAGCGGGTAAACCTGGGGGAACTGGAGCCCTGCTCAGAGGATTTGCCCGAGCGTGAGGAAGGTGAGCAGAGATTGATGCTATTAAGAGGAAGGAAATGAAAGACAGCTAGTGCGACAATGCACTGGCAATCTGTCATTCATGAACAAGATGAATGCTCTTTTAGATGAATGTTATGATTACTGTTGATCATCTAGTAGAGTTTTAGAGGAGGCAATCAGATATCAGGACCAATGGAAACAAATGTCATTTAATTAGTCTAGTAATTGTGTCACTGCACATATGAAGTGCATCGTTGCTGATTCAGCAATTATTTAAATAGATTTATAACAGTTATGTAAATATATATGTAATGACTATATGTAATTGTTTTTCTTAGTGATAGTTCAACCATTTGGTCAATGTTAAATTCTAGTAAAAAATATAATAAAATATAATAAATTATCAGAATGAAATAATGAAGATAAAACTTTGGTTGTTTGGTGGTAATTAAATTATTTAGATACTTAGAAATGATTAATGACTAGGAAGATTATATATATATAAACATGTTAAAACAATGTTAAATAAAGATGATTTCCTCCTTGTAAATTTATTTTGGCTCAATTTAAATGGTATTAGGTCTGGTCCTGTTTCATCTTCTAGTGCTTATTTCAAAGCTATGTTGAGTCTGAAATGAAAAGATCAATATGAAATTTTATATAATCCAATGTGTAATTTTATATTAACTTGTGTGTGTGTATAAATATATATATATATATATCAATCAGATACAACATTAACACCACCGCCAAGGAATAACATTGGTTAGCAATTATATGTCATGACCCTATGAAGAATTGAATTAAATGGTCACAGGTTCATCGCCACCCAAGCCTGTCCAGTCCAAACCCACAGAAAAGTCAGTGCAGAATGTATTACCAAAAAGTAAATGCTGTCCATGGTAGAAAAGCACTTTCTGTGCATCACAGCTTACTGTGTGTGGGGCTTCATAGTCCAAGAGTTCAAGGTTGTAGTTCCAGCCCACAAATTCTCTAGATATTCCCCAGATCTCCTACAGTACATCCCAGTACCAGACACCACAGCACACACCCAGGGCTCTTGTGGAGTCATGACCAAGGGGAACCTTTACAATACTGGACTTAAATGTTTTGTTTTAAATGTTACGGCTGATCAGCAATGGAAAATTACAATAATTGACAAAAATCAAAGAATTTCAATTGTTGCTTATTTGTTTCAATATTATTTTTTTAAGCCTTGCATTAAGTATTTGATTTTTTTTTTTATTTGCTCTGCCAAAAGGTAAAACAGCAGCGAGAGAACGTGACAGTGAACAGGCTGAAGAGACAGACAGCACTACTGCCAGTGATGGCCAGCCGGAAAAGAGTCCCGGTGGGATTGAGGGGAAAGAGACCGTCCTAGAGAGGGAGGAGTCGGTCTCTGAACAGCACACAGCACAGGGAGAGTCATCAGACCAAAGAACTGAAACCCCCTCACCTGACACAAATGTGAACTGAGCCCTGTGCAAATTTTATTTTATATCATGTCTGCCTTTGCCTTGCACGTCATATTATGTACAAAAGAATGAATTATGAACAAATGTTTAAAAAACAAAACAAAAAGAGTAATTCAATACATATACTTGTTAATAATTATTAAAAAGTGAATACTGTTGTGTCATTAAGTGTCTGGAGCTTATTGCTTTTATACACAATGTGGGTGAAAATATATTCATTTTATTTTTTTAACAACAGCTAACAACCCCCGTGATTGTTATTTTTAAATATAAACCTGCTGCATCTGTGGTTTTCCCTAGAATACGGACTTTGTGAGCGGAAGAGCCCACACACTTTTGAGTCATTGCTGCATGTGTGTATGTAATGTGTATACATGCACACTCCTCAGTAACACCGCATTCCTCCCCTTACTGGGCATAGAGCTGCAGGGTTTGGCTGATGGAGGCAGTGAGAGCAGGACAGCCATCTGTGATGGTGTGGTGAGCTGAAAAGGGAAGGAACAGAGAAAGGATTATCTGGGAAGGAAGCAGCTCCACACGTGATGAGGAAGGTGTGAAGAAACGCCAAACCTGTTTGGAATAAGGAAAAAGCAAAAAAAAAAACAACAACCAAAAAAAAAAAACCAAGGATCTCAGACTCATTTTCTGGTTCAGAGTTGACCTGCTTTATCAGAGGAAAAAATGAGTAAAAAAAACAAACCACCTCGTCCAATATCGTGTAAAACAAAACATTAGCAGGTTTATTACAGTATGTATGATTTTAAGTGCACTTGCACAGACAGCACACTGCTTTAGTTCAGTTTTTGCAGACTGATAAACAACATGAAACAAATAGCTAGAATCTAAACTCTTTTATTACATGAAAATATTGGCAATAAGCACTTAATGTACAATTTGAAAACGGATCACAAATAAGCAAATGAAACCACAGACCCATATTATACAGTAAATAACTAATCTTTTTTTTTTTTTTTAGTAAAAACAAAGATGAGTCGCTATGTTGTTTAAGGAGGATAGATGGACTTTAGAAAAATATATCCATATGTGAAATTGTAAAGATCTTTAATCCAGAATACGGAAATCTTTCAATCAAACCTGACCACAGCTGCCAAACTGAAACATTCCAGCTGCAGCCAACTTCAATGTTTGAGCACTTTTTACACAGTCCACACTCTCACCAAGGCTGAGGGGGAAAAATGAAGGCTTTGTATCATTAGATAACAGAAAGGAGTATAAAAATTAATAAAGGATAAGATTTATTAAAGACCAGTCTACGTTATGCAAATCGGAACATGCTAATGGGTCATCGTTTTGATGTTTCATGTTTTTTCTCATCATGAAACATTCCATGAAACAAATCCCTCACTCTGACAGATTACCTGAGACAAACTGCTACAACACAACAGCAGCTGAACCTGCTGTTTACTCAGAGTACTGCAATTACACACGATTGAGCGATCTATTTAACAACACTCCATCTGCTTTGCTGCCTCCACTCATTGTTGCTGATGGATTACTAGCACAAGACGTGACTTCGCCGGATCAATAGCAGTGCTTGCATTGGGACTGAAGAAGCTTTTTATTTCTAACGGCAGTAAGTTATAAATAATTTTACCCTTACATCACCCTTGTTGAGTTAGGAGTCATTTAATTGCATAAATGCTTTTCAGGACAAAACGGACAGCTCACAGTAGGTAAATTCTACAATACGTTTATATTAGCTTTAAAATCTCTTTGGTGAAAAGCCAAAATAATAAATGGCAACATGTAAATTCACATAGACAAAAAGTTTAGGTTATTTGGGTTGTTTAGGCTCACATGTTGAATATTACCAGTTGAATATACGCTCACCATTCAGTTTATAAGCAACACCACATTTATGCAGGTTTTTTGATTGATCTGTCAATCACACGGAAAGCGTGCAGAAAGTATGATCTCTGCAACCATGGGATGGGCGTTGTTCCCAAAGGAGCTAGTTTGAGAATCTCAAACTTCTAGAATCTCCAAAAGAATGGTGCAAAACATCATGCAAGTCTGCAATACATTGTTAAGAGAGATCAGGCCATCGTCTATACAGTAAGTCCATTTAGTCTACAGTAACTCAAATAATTACTCTTTAAAACTGTGATGAGCAGAAAAGCATCTCAACATACAGGCATCAAACCCTGAGGTGGACGAGCTACAACAGCTGACCACACCAGGTTTCACTTCTGTTAGCCAAGAACATGAATCTGCGGCCGTCATGAGCACAATTGTTTTTTCTTTCAGCTTGAGTTGAACCTTAAAATAACAGATTTTCTCCCCAATTCTAAGGGTTGTTTTGATCATCACCTGAAGCTGGTAGAATCTGGTACACATCTGCATGACTTTATGCTCTGCAATGCTGCCACATGATTGGCTGATTAGATAAATGCATGAACATGTACATGCTTAGGTGGTCCCAATAAAGTGCTTCATGAGTGTAAATCATCTGTGTTTAAAAAAAAAAATAAATAAATAAAAAAAAAAGGCAGATTAAAGCAGATTCTTAAAAAATGTGACATTTTATAATTGATAAACATGTAACAATTTAACTGCAAAAAAGACTGTGTGCTGGAGTGCTCTATATACAAAAAGGAAACCTCCATTAAATTATTACAATTCCCTGGTAAAGTTTTTTTTTTAATAAAAGTTTAAATAAATTTTTAGACTAGAGATGCACTGATTGCAATTTTCTTGGCCGATACTGATTTCCGATATTTTTCTGACCAGTCTGACCCGACGATACCGATCCTGTCTGATTTTCTTTTTTTTGTAAGAATTATAATTTACAACATAGTTTTTGTTTTTCTTTTTTATGGAAAAAAACAGTTGTATGTTTATAATATAGCAAGGACTATATTTTCTTCAGGTTACTGATCAGAGCTTTTCAGAAATAAAATCCGACTGAAAATGAGAACTTCTGCCAGGTGCATCGTTGGACATGCATGATGCCAGCATGTGATGATCTCATCTTTTTGAAGAGCTGCACCATTAAGGGGCAGGAATAAAGTGCAGATGCCCATGATTGGCCAGTGGCACTATTACTGATGTGAAAGTGCACCGCTCCCCACTGAGAGCACGGTCAATCGGCTCCCTAGAGTCCTGGCTAGATGGCTGTAGCAGGATTTGCACTTGCAATCTCCAAATTATCGAGCAAATGCTTTATGATGCGTTCTGTCCGAGAGTGATCGGTCGGTCACCAGTCATGAGTGATCGAACTAAAAACTGTCCAATTCTGGTCACTGGCTGATGGATCTGTGCATCTTCAGATTGAACACTGGAACAGTGGAAACAGCTAGAATGGACTTCAGTGGGTTTAACCTGATTCGTATCTGTGCCGACTGAAATAACATTACATTAAGACTATGATTAATATATGTACACAACTGCAAAGACCAGCGACACTACCTCAGAAAGTAGAGGGGTTTCAGAATGTTTTGAGATCCTAAACACCGGGAAAGTAAGATTTTATTTGAAGGAACCGTTTGCAACCATTTGCCGCTTTTTCCTAAAGTGTGTGACAGCCTACTTTTTACACAAGCTCAGGTGCAAGCCAGTCCTATAGTGTATAAAGGACAGCTCTGATTATATATATATATATAAACAAAAAAATTCATCTGTCCCAAAGCATAATGTCCTCCTGAAACCTTTTTAGAGGAAAAACAGCACTATAGGTGCACATGAAAATAAGTTTTGTTAGGACACGTGGAAAATAAGGCCTCAGTGTTTTTGCATATAACATCCAGGGGAAGTGAAAGAAGTCCACAGCTCTGTGTCCTCAGTGTCCTCAGTGCTACAGCGTGGCCAACACTCTGAGGAAAGAGATGACAAGAACGAAGAAAGACTGTCCTACTCCAAACACAAAAGCCTCCAACGAGATCATCCTCTTCCCTGCTGCCATATAGACCCCCGCTATGGCTGCACCTGGAACAAGCCAGAAAAAAACTTCCATCACATAATGCACAGCAAAACTAAATGGCTCATTGATTAAACTACACATTTATAAACTGCTTGCAAAAGCATTTGCACAAAAGAAATACAGAATGCATCAAGAAAAGTGTTTTGATGAAGATCCTGTGAGAGCACATAAGCTTCTGTACGCTTGCGTCTAAGGATACAAACACTGATGCAAACCATAAACCTTGAAGCAAATGTAAAACCTCAAGCTTCAAATCCTATACTATGCATGGGGTTAGCATAGGACAGTAAATTATTCATTTACTTAAAACAAAGATATTGTATAAAAGCTCGTTTTTTTTTTCTCTGGTGATAAGCTGAGGTACGTACTAGTGAGCACGCCTCCCAACAGAGGACCTATGATGGCCATGAGCATGATGGCGAGAGGAAAGAAGCGTGCTATCTTATGTCTCCGGAGAGTGGCGAGGGCCAGTAAAGCTGCGGGAAGGTGGAACACCAGCGAGGACACTCCGGCCCACAGGAACACGCCATACCACATCTCTGAGAACAAGCAGAAAAGATAAGATCATTACGTAATAACAAGCTGAGTATAAGGACAACTGATTCATCATTAAAAGGGAAATGTAAGAGATTTTAACAGCATTCTAATTACCACTTGGCATAATGACCGCGTCTTTTCATTGATACACATGATCTAAGCACCTGTGGTGTTGACTGATATTTATGCAAGTCAAGTAGCTTGGGTAAGATGATTACTTCTCAGCTTGAACATCTCATTATCTAAAATAAAATACTGGCAACCTGGGCGTCCACACGGAAACGTTTTCTAAACATCTTCCGCAAATATTGAAAGTATCAGAGCTTCTCCATTACATAGAGATGATTATTATATAAATGAATCAAGAATACAAAATTGGAATCACTAAAATTAAACAAGATTTTCGATTTTAGACAACTGAACTCGTAACAATGAAGCAGCAATTTACTAATAAGAACAGTAAAAAGTCTTATTTTAGTTAATATGCTCTAATCAGATAATTTTTAAACTGCTCACATTGCTGTTTTACACACACAATGTGAAATCCTGGTTAAAAAAAAAAAAAAAGCTGCACCGATTCCGACTCCGAATGACTCCAAGGAAAGAAGTTCAGGCTGATATATTCTTGTCTTTATTCTGATGAACCAAATGAAGATGTGATTTACAATCAGTCTCGAATCGGATTCCTGAAAGACATGTCTTGCTCTAAATCAGACTTCAAATTGTCCATTACAATCATTTGCAACTCCACATGATCATATTGTATGGGATATGGATTCAGTGTTGAAAAACAAGCACCAGTGCGCTATTACCACCAAGTATGTAAAAGCCATGTCCTTAAATTTTCCGTGCAGCTGGATTAAGTGTTTTCAGATAAAGTGTCTGGCTTAACTGCAGTATGGAGAGGGTGAACAATAGGCCCTGGACAGAGGATGAAGTGAAACGTCTGCTAACACTTTAGAGGATGCATTAGTACAGGCAAAGCAAGAGGGATTGTATTGAAACAAGGCCATATATGAGTAAATACTGTGCTACATTCGAGCCTACGTTGTTGTTACCACAGCAACCTATGCAGATAGGTCACAACGTGCCAGATTTGGGCTGCCAGTCTCTAAACAAAGCTGAATCTGGTCTGGTTCCTACGCAAATCACTTTCACACAACAGTGTGGACGGTCGTGAACTTAATTTCTGGAAGATAAATTGTTTTATGTGGTTTAGCATGTTTAAAGTTTTCACAGCTTGTGTGATGATGTATAGCGGGGAAAAAATTTTTTTGATCCCCTGCAGATTTTGCATGTTTGCCCACTTACAACGAAATAAAGGGTCTATAATTTTTAGCATAGGTTTATTTTAAAGCATAGAGGCAGAATTTCAGTCCAAATATATTATATATATACACACATATATATATATATAAATAAATAAAAAATCATATAAATGTTATAACGTTTATGTTAGAGCTGAAACGATTCCTCTAGTAATTCGAGTAATTCGATTACAAAAAATCATCAAGGTAAAATCTTCTGCTTCGAAGCTTCTTTTAATTAATGGTAAAAGCTTGCGTTATGTTTTTGCGCAATTATTTGCTGACAGCGCGATTTTGACAAAGTGCGCTTCCGGATGCAAGTCGCCAGTAAACACCAACGAAGAAGAAGCACTTACGTCACCCAAAAAGCGTAAGGAGACGCAAACAGTTAGCTGTGTATTGATTTGAGGGAGCGTTCTATTGCAGCTGCAAAATGGAACGGAGCGATAAAATTATCAGCGAGCCAAGAGATGAAGAAACCAGCAAGAGAAAATGACAGAAATTGTCAGTAAAGGCT
>JAQQZS010000037.1:17210823-17222858 GCA_030068045.1 Platyallabes tihoni
CCTACCAGGGGCATGAAGCCCCCGACAACATAGCTCCCAGGATCATTGGGACATGCAAACCCCTCCACCACGATAAGCTGGTGGTTCAAGGAGGGGGCACCTTTACTCATATTCTCAAAATATATACACAATTCCAGCACCCAGACTTTGATATTAAAGCCTCTGGAATTGAAGATGTGGTCTTTTTCAGGTGTACTTAAGAAAGTAAAAGAGTTCAGAATTTTTGATCAGTCTCATGGTGCATCAGAAAGTGTTCACAGTTCAAAAGTTTTGAATCTTTTTGAATCCTGACAATGCCGCAGCTGTCCATGAATCAGCCCGACTCTCTGGATACTCTCATGTATGTGGAAGAGGGCAGTCAGTGCTGTTTGAGTCTAGTCGGTTGTCATGAGACTCAGCAAGGTGTGTGTGTGTGTGTGTGTGTGTGTGTGTGTGCAAGCTAGTGGGACAGAATTGAGAAATAAATAGTTTATGATAAATAACAATGACAAATAAATAATAAAAAAAATCCCTCAAGTGGCTTTGACTGGAGCTAAAGTGATATTTTATGTATTTTTTTAATGGCAAGGGAAGTAGTGCACAAAAAAACACGAGCTCATTGATTTTCACATAGTTATTGCACCCAAGAATTTGCTGCCTATGAGCATGATGTGCACCTTTCTAGAATGTTGCCAGTGTTTCCTCCATAAATAGCAAAGAGCAAACATTTCTCGGTTCACACTGACACTGACTGTGATGTTATTTTTAACATAGTACAAGAGCAGTACAAGACCGAGACAATTCGTAAATGCGAGGTCCAACAGCCCTACAGAAGTCTGTTTGTGACCCAGGAAATTTCTAAATATCATAAGTTTCCTCACACTGAATGCTTCACTATAGCCCTTGCAAGGCAGCTTTTCTCTTCACCAGCCCAGCTCTCATCAGCTTTGCAGAAGGACTATTAAAAATAGTATAAACAAACAGGCAGATGATGGCTGCAATAACACCTGTGCACGCTTTGGGGAATAGTTCCATCTCCCACTCTTTTAAAACCTAATGAACCCTGCCTTGAGCCCCGAGCCTGCTACCACTGTAGGGCGAAACATATTACAGCACATTGCTAAACATGTAATATTTATGATATTTTTCAGAATTTCTAGTGCACTTAAGTCATGTATTAAACATCAAACTGCATGTGTTGAGATATCCAAAGTCTATCTCTCTTATTTTTTCTTATTCCTTGACCTTTTCATCAATTACAGTTGATTAGTTGGTCTATATGAACTAGTTAGTTCCACGTTCATGCTAGTTCCATACCTCCCCATAGTATATCATCATCATATTTCCATTTAAATATTTTTTTCACAGTGATCTTTAAACCCCAAGAGTTTCCATTTATCCAGGTCTACATAATCACCTCGCCTGCAGCTGTTGTGTGTGTGCCAGCTATGGGTTGGTTTGAAGGCTCGGGCTTATGGGAGTAGAGATTTACTTCAGGGGATGCTGTTACACAATGACATCATCTGTACACATGAGGACCCACCTCTTACAGGGTATTGAATTTAACCCTTCAGTGTATGATGAGATGTATCTCAAGGTTCAAGCTAAACACAGATTGGTTAGTCTTTTCCATCGGTGCACTAAGCCTCACTGGACTGTGGTTGAAAGGAGCCCAAAATTAAAAACCTGGGCTGGGGGTTAAAAATAAGATTTCTCTGACAGACCAAATTAGAGCATGCTTCTGGTTCTGTATTTTCAACTCCCTTTGGGAATGATGTGGTTTAGGAAGGGAGCTGGGCGAGTTGTTGTGGCCTACGATGGAGTCTAAAAGTGCATGATGTGCTTATGGGGCCTACATCAGGCCCTCAAAGGTCTGGATACAGTGAGGAACTTTTTTTAGTTTTTGCAGATTTGCTTCCAATTTGGAAAATTGTTCGAGTGGAAACGTTAAGGAGCATGAACTGTTCAGATTGGTGTCAGACATAGACCACGTTACGAAGACAATGTTCACAAACCTACGATAATAAATCATATTTGATGATAAACACTGCACTTCAGCACTTTGGGTGACTTTGGAGGTAGTGTTTTAACTGTAACTGTGACTCTGCAGGACACAGCAGAAAGGAAGTCCTTCATAAGCCGGTGCTTGCTTGCAGTTGATGCTTAACACCAGGCTAAAACAAGGCTCTCACAACCACGACAGATTAACAGAGCAAAGAAATCAGAGCTGGAGTTTTGTTTTGGTGAGAAACAGAACGGAGCAGTCTGACCAAGAGGGAATGAGACATACACTCCCTATAGACATCCTCTAGAATCACTAAAATGGTTAAGCTACTGTGGATCGACAGGCCCATAACTGTATATTTAATAAAATAATTTGTAAGAGCTTTCATGTGCACATGTAGCTGGTTTGTGGGTTCTCTCCTCTCAGCTGTTCCCACTAACATCCTAACAATCTACAGAGGTTCAGAGAGCAGCTTTGTTTTCCTGTTGAGCAACCGTCTGGGGAGTTTTGTAAATGTCACATGCAAGCATTACATCTTTCATGTTCAAGCACCTGCAACAAATTATGGCGAAATTATCCTGAAAATGTGTTTGACTGTTCCTCTCATTGTCATGCATCATATCATACTAGACAGTATTTTTTAATAGTTGTTCCTCAAAGTCATTATATGCTGCAATACACAGTTGTATTTCTGTACGCTTTCATTAATATAAAACTGTACAGAAATCGTTTAAAAGGCATCAGCGAGCAAATTTGCCTTGGAAGCCTTTTTCAATAAAAATTGATTTATGACTGTTGTATTGATGAATTTAAATTAGCTTCTAAATTGATGCATCAATCCAAATTGTCGGAAGGGGAATTCTAATACACGGTCCAAACACAGTAGCAGCATATGATGGTTGTGGTGCAGAGAAACCTGGTGACAAAGCAGAACTTTATGCAAATGCGCACAGCCACTGCATTGTGTTTAGCTAATCGATTGAGGGCTTCCCAAAAGGGCAACCTTGTAGTTCTCCACTAGATTACAGTCAACACCATAAACACCCAGAATGTTGACCAGAAGAGGGAGGAGGAACCGTGGCATATGGTCACACATTGTCACTCTGACTCCCTTTATTTTGTGTAACTCTTATACAGCAATTTGCAGTTATGGTTCACATTAAAGCCAGCAACAGACTTGACCCTTATATGAAGTGATTGAATGACAATCAAAACCAGTTTTGTATTTAAGCACAAAAGCACAAAGTGCTCAGAAACGAAAAGAAAAAATAAGAGAGGATTTTAAGAAGGTGAGGTTAATCTGGATCCAAACTAAACAAGAAAAAGAAATACAGTATAAATTACAGATGATCACATTTTACAGCCTTTGGCTTCTCTGCAGTTGTGTTTATGCTGAACACAAGAACAATGAATATTTTCTTAAAGAGGACCTATTATGCAAAATTCACTTTTTATTTATTTCTATGAAATCAGTTCTGCTTTTTGTCAAATTGATGGTCTAGCCCTAATTTACAGCTCTACTATGGGTTCAGATTTTGGGCCACCCTGTAAAGATTTCAATCGATTTTAAAAACATTTATTTTCCTTTCCTAATTTACATTTATAACATTAATAACATAACATTTTGAATTTCCATCCATAGTCTTCTGAATTAAGAACAAAGTTTTTCAAAAGTTGTGATGCTTGAAGCTTGATGTTAGAACCTTGATGTTGTGTTGATGCTTGATGTTTCTCAAAAGGTGTGATGCTTGTCGAACACAAGCACTACGCTTCTGTAAAAATACTGAATAGTTTATTAGCTTTATTTAATTTCAATCTATTTTCTGTTTAATAAATTGGCATGAATTGCAGTCTGAAGAAATAAATTGCTTGTTGTTTCACATGAATAATCCCATCTGTTTTGTCCAAGCAGAATTGTTCTCGCCAAAGAGTAATGGTTGCTTTGCTCGAGTGGAAACGTTAAGCATGAACATGAACTAGCATGAACTGTTCAGATTGGTGTCAGACATAGACCACGTTAAGAAGACAATGTTCACAAACCTACAAAAATAAATCGTATTTGATGATAAATACTGCAGTTCAGCACTTTGGGTGACTTTGAAGGTAGTGTTTTAACTGTGACTCTGCAGGACACAGCAGAAAGGAAGTCCTTCATAAGCTGGAAGTGCCTGCATATTTTTTTAATAAGCGTGTGTGCATGCGTGTGTGGGTGTGCATAGAGATACAAGGCTGTTTTGGGGTGTGCGTAATGAGTGGTATGAGGTTATGCTATATCTGCACAGGAAAACTTGTGTAGATAAGCAGGTAGGCACAGTTTCTATTCTTAACATGCACATTCATTATCGCTCAGTGAATCTGACATGAAGCCTGTTTCATTATCTATATTAATAAATGGGTTTGTGTGTACATTGGTCAGAGCTCGCTATTTCAATATCTTTACGTTTCATCCATTGGAGGACCGGAAACCAGTCTCAGAAAAATGTCTGTCCAGCCGAATTTGTCACATCATGCAAAACTGGCTGGACAGAATTTAATGAAACTGTGACAGTCCTTCTGTATTTGCCTAAAGTTAAATCTGTGCCATAAATAAAATTAAAGTGTTGAGTAGAAGGGATGTTATGACCAGTTTTGTGCCAGATTACATCACAGCAGCCCCTGCTTTTCTACAAGCATGATGCTTTTGCCCTCAAAGTGGACATGGCTAAAAAGGTATGTCACCTTTTAAAACTTAGTTTTTAAATATTAATGGACAGATCATTGTAGGTTTATTCTTCTAGCGGGAAGTTTAAAACCAGTTTGTCTCATATGTTCCAAGACCGTGATGCTAATTAAAGCAGTCATGTAAAGGGCCACTCTGAGATAGAACACAGGTCGTCAGAGAAAACAACGCAGCAGTCCAACTGAGAATGTCCGAACTGAGAGTGTTATGAGCTAAAATGAAAAAATGTTGAGTAAAAGTGATGTTATGATCAGCCATTTGCCGGAATTTACTTTAAGCAGGAATTGTATTTGGCGGACACCAAAAGAAGTACTACTTGAAGTAAACAAGGCGTAAGATACTCAATCTTACAAAATTGTATTTTTTTGAAGTACAGAAGGCAGGCAGACATTTTTAGCTTTAACCTTTTAACTATTTTTAAAAACTTTTTTCCCCCATCAAACATGGGTACTACAGTAGTAATAAATGTTTTTTTTCCCCATGGATGTACAGCAATACAGTGTAACATTACTGGTGATATTGGACTGGGTGTTTGCGAAAAGTTAGATCTAGTGTGAGTGCGTGAGTGAGTCAGTGAGTGGCATTAAAAAAAAGCTCACACATTTGAACAATGCATGTATGCTAAGTTGTTTGTAAACTGTTAGCTCTTATATCTGTCTTGAGAGTGGATGTGAACTGTACAGATGCTTAGGTTTATTTCACTAATGACTAATATCTGTGTGTGGTATCAGTCACTCATGCAGCGAGTCATTGCTTAAGTTCAGTTGCTATGATGAGCTTAAAAGTTATAAAACACAACTGCATAGTCACAGTGTTACATTCACACATGTATCCATAAGTACATCATTTTCTGTTACATTCATGTCTTTTTTTTTTTTTTTTTTTTTTAAACATCAATCAATAGCTTTGCAAGTTTTTGCAGCTACATGAATCCTAAACCTGACTCACGCTCCTCAGTAAGGAAACCCTTTCAGTTCACACCCAGGTTGGGTCAGTAAGTCGTGCGAGAGCTTATTTGGTCAGTTTCCCAATGTTTCAGTCCCTGCAGTAGCATTCTTTTCACACACAGAGTCATTCCTTCACCACTCAAGACTATTTGTTGTCCAGCTCAGGTGGCTGTATAATCAGTGCATTCAAAAGAACCAATCTAAATGAATCATCTGACTAAGCAGTTACTGGAAAGACTCATTTCATATCTTGTATCTTCTACCTGTTCTTATAGGTATGTGGAGAGAAAGAACTTTCTGGAGAGAGTGGACCAGCGGCAGTTTCAGCTGGAGAAGAACGTTCGCCTTAGCAACATGAAACGATGACCAGAGGGGACCAGTAACATGCATCCCTAAAAAAAAATAAATAAATAAAAGTTGGACTGTCCACTCTCTTGTGTGTTTTATGTGGCAGCTGTCTCTGAGCTCAGATTTAAGTCCATCATTCACTTTTGGCTGCTCTTGTCTTCTCTACACTGAAATAATTATGGTAGTGAAACAGTAGTGAACATGTGACAATGATTGTTTTGAGAAAGAATTAGCTTTACATACATATAGTGTATATTTCATACAATGTTTTTGATGTCCATTTTTGCCATTGTAGGATATTTGTTTCAGTGTTGCCTGACGTTTTTGGAAATTATAATTTGTTAATCAATCTATTATATTTTTTATGTAAATCTGCTGACAAATTTCTTTCTTAAGCTTGCGACCTGTTAGATGTTTTTGATTTTCTTTTTCCCAGGAATCTTCTGATATTAGGTGTCAGTATTTAATCATAACCCCAGTGCAAAAATAATCAAAACAACATCAAGATCTTTTGTTTTGAATCACCTGAAAGCTTACCATCATGTAAATGCAATCCCAGGCACAAAAAAGGGCAAAGTTGGTATTAATCTCTGCATAGATTCAATGCTTTCCTTAGGGAAAGCATACACACAAGAAACTTTAATGGACAATATTTGGTGAAGGTTCTTGGAACAAAGTGCTTACAAAAGCTGTGATCATTCGGCCTATTACAGTAAGTCCTTATCTAAGACTCTGTATTTGACGTATCTAGTGATTGAAGCCCATTTATGAGGTGAGTTGAGTGTATTAGAGAATGGAAACCATAAAAATATGAAGTGCATTGCGTTCACAGGATAAGAACACGGATCCCCTGCTGACTTTCACTATTTAATGATGTTCTTTTATTTACATTAGTCACAGTCCAAAATGGAAAAAGCTACCTTACCACCTTACCAGAACTTACAAGACCATCAGGGATGTTTTCAGGAGTGTGTGTTTCTATATGCATGTATTTTGATAGTCTGCCTTGTTAAAGTTAGGTTTGGGAAATTTAGAAGTGTAATTACATCTCTTGTGTTGTAAATGTGTTTAACAATAAACCAAATCATCTGGTTTTACCCCCCCCCTCCCCCCTAATATCATCAATCTGCTCTTATTTAATGTTTATCTTACAGTACCTAACTAATTACTCAGTCCTTTGCTTTGAGAATAGGGCAGTGTCATAATACAGTAGTTGCCTCAGATCGTTTCATCATACCTGCCATGTACAACCGATGTCCCGCTGTCCAGCTCAGTGCCCAAAAAGGATTCTCATCAAGTGCATTTATCACTCATCTTTTTTTCTCCATTGCAACAGATCCCTCTGTCGTTTTAGCTCTTCTTAGATTTGACCTGGGCATTACTCAGGAATGGTGTTGGCCAGTTTCAGCTATATAAACAAGCAATGCCTTGATTCAGTCTATGATATTAATAGCTCTGTTTGCCACTTTTATACAGAGTTAAATTCCACTCACTGTCCATTTACACATTCATGCAATACCATCAGCCAGTTATGTGGAAAGAGTACAGTGCAGAAAGTCACACAAATACTGCTTAAGCACTTCTGGTATGAATGATGCAATATCCTTAAGGCCAGGAAAAATGTTTGGTGGTAGAGTTGAAAATGGTCAGTCCGATAACCACTCTTTACAATCAGGGTCACCCAAAAAAAAAAAAAGCAATAATCTCATAGCACACAACATGCCAACCTTTGAAACAGATGGGCTACAAGAGCAGAAACCCACATCCGGTTCCATTCATTTGCCCCAACAATATGAATCTGAGGATGACTGAAACACAACAGTTCAAGGAAAAAGTCACCTAACCTTTTTCCAATCTGTTGTGCATTTTAAGATGCTCACTGTGTTCATCATGGTTGTAAACCGGAATCTGGCCATTTCCTCTGACCTCTTTCATCAACTAACTGTTTCAGCCTGCAGGAACTACTGCTTGATAAACACAGTGTAAACTCTAGACACTAGTTGTGCATGAAAATCCCAGAAGATCGGCAGTTTCTGGAATATTAAAACCATCCTGTGTGGCAGTAATAGCCATTCCATCATGTTTTTCTCCTATTCAGATTATTGATGTGAAAGTTTCATGTAGTGTACGGCTAACATGAATGGTTGAGTAGATAATGTGTTGTTGTTCCTAATAAAAATGACCACAAAGTGCATAAATCTCAAAAACAGCAATATTTTGTTTCTTTTTCCATTTACTCCTAATGCACATAGTTGTATATTGGTCGAGGTCTCGTGATTGTGTTTTCTGCGGGAATCACCTCATATCTGGGGATGTATCAGTATCATTTTGATGGTAACTAATCGTTTTGTTTATAAAGCTTCCCCTCTCTTTCATGACTGAGTGGGCATCATGGTTGTTTATTTCTATTTTCACTGGAACCCAGTTGAAGCCACAGTCAACATTTTATCTCCTTGTTTGTGTAATTGCATACCCGGCATGGCACTATGAACATCTCTCTCTTCTTCCTCTCCACGTGTCTTAGCAGAGTGTGTCCTCTTCTGTAGGAGTGGATGGATGTGCTCCATGTGAAACCACAAGCTGCTTTAATGCCCATGGTGCAGGTGTGTGTTGTCTCTGTGTGCAGGTGGAGCGGGGAGTGTGTTATGCGCATCAATCTCCTCACTTGATGACTCTCCTCCCAGTGCTGCTCAGTAGTCTGCACTCAAAATGGCCTCCTACTGAGAAAAGAGATCAGAGCTCATTCTCTCACACATACATACACACACATTCTTACACCTATTGCATGCATATTTAAGAAACAGCACACAAAAATGAGTGTACACCATGCATCATTGTCACATTCTAGTGATATTCATTAGGAACAGTCATGCTTATGCTCATTTGCTGCATTTTACAGCTATAGCCAATCGTCTACATCTACATCATTATTCAAGCTCAGCATCTCACACTCAATTAATCGATGCACATCTCCATAAATGCATAGGATTAACTATGCACTAGATGGTAAAAAAAATATATTATTATTCTGCTTTGGGATTATTTAATTAAAAAGCATTTAAAAATATATATAAAAAGTCCTAATATCCCTATTGTCACATAATTCATTAGGTAAAACTGAATATAATCCACTGCTTTGTTGGAATGTCTTCACCATTTCCAATGTGATGTGGAAATCTCTTGGACTTGCTGTCATCGTTCAAATATCCTCAATCAATAATGGAATTAATTCTGACAGTTTATTATCTGATCAGTGTCATTGATTAGTTGATCTGCTTTTCACTGGGACGTCTGCCAGAATTCTTTTTATTATTATTTTTGGAACTTTATATTTACATTTTCCCAGTCTTCCCCTCCCACTGAACCCTTGTTTTTCTCATGAGGATCTTTGTTGCTTTTGCATTGGGTATTGATCTATGCCTTGTTTTCTTTCTTATTATAATTATCATTCTCTGTGGCATGGTGGCTCTAGGATTGAGGGATCAAATCTTGCAGTGTGGGAAATGAATTATTATCCTTCTACTTTTTCCATATTTTCCTTCTCCTTCCTTCACTACTTCTATTTTCTTCACCACCACATTCAATTTTAAGCTTTCCCTTCTCTGACTTTCTTCACTCTTCAATCTGGCTCATTTTGTTGAGTAGAATCAGAACTAAAAAAAAATAATAAAAATAAAGAAAAGAAGGGTTATACTTGACGAGCATTTCAAATGATGTCCACAGAAATTAGAGTCACATAGACCAACCCTGTGAAGTGTACATATTGTGTGTTGCACTGGATTCCATCTTCTTCCATGTACCATGAAAATGTGTCTAGACAATTTCTTCTAGTGAAATGCTCAGAATTGGACACACATTTCTTCTCTACAGTGACTTATGTAAACGCAGGCTTCTGGGTTGTAGGTAGCCAGGCAGGATGCCTGATATATATTTGGCTCAGACATTGCCTCCAGGCATGTGTAACTGTCTGTCACCAGGGCAGGCTTCAAATAAGAACTGGAACCACAGAAATAGACAGCAGCATGGAGAGGATAATTATAAACAATAACCATAAAGAGAGTCTAAAATAACACTGGGGTAACATGCTCCAAATGCCAACAGCCTTCCGGCAGCCACTAGATAAAAGACTCAACTGAGTTGTACTGATGCATTGGCCTTCTGGTAGAGTCATGGTGGAAGCACATCTGTTTAGAGCACAGATGGAGACTTTACTTAAAGTGGGCTATTCTGACATTCTCTCAGGCTTCCCGACAGCTAGAGTTCTACTGTAGACAGTTCTCAGAAATGTGACTTGAATTAGTGTCCTTACTCACCGTGCACCATGCATGACCTAAAAAGGCATTTTAACAAAGCCAAATGTGTTTTCTCGCTGCCAATACATCAATCCAAGTTCCACACCAGGCGCGCCCGTTTCCTTTCTGGGTGCTTTACCAATTTGTTGTGTTTGGTACCACTACATCTGGGTTTGATTGTCAGATGCTACTAAAGTTCTTGATTAGCTGTATCACATGTGTTGGATTAGGTTTGGAAATATACTCTTCAGGGTGGTAGATCTCCAGGAATATGTTTGTCTCTACAGTATGACACTTCACCTCTTATAGTTCTAAGACAGAGTCAAAACAACCGTACCTAATATTCACAGGCTCCTCTGGGTTTTAATGGGCTGTGTTTGTGCACTCCTGCCAGCCACTTTTCTAGACCCTAACTACACTAACAGACCAACTGAATTTCCTTTCCAAGTTCCCTTCCCCATACACACGTCTTCCTTTTGTTGTCTAAATGATTAAATGGTGTTTGTAGTAAAGACATCATGAAATGGAATTCTGACTTTTTGAATTCTTCCCAAGACATATTGTTTCAGAAAATTTTATTGCATATGACCATGACCAAAGATGGCTTTATCTTTACAATTTAAACTTGATTTGACTTTGCTGGCTATAGTTCACCATCCCCCCTGACAGCCCAATGTCAAAACCCCTTTTACACTTTATACCAAATTATATATATATATATATATATATATTTTTTTTTTTTTTTTAAGTGGCCAGTCCACTGCTCATACAGTGTCTGGAGAACAACATTGCAACAGAGTCATAGTTCCTGGTATGAACATTTTTTTAACAATGACTAGCAGAATCCTCATTGTTCTAGTCTGTTGTCAAATTTGGTGCCTTTGTGGAAGAACAGAGCTGGTGTCCCACTACGCCCATGAACAACATTACTCACATAACATGTAAAAACCTTTGGGTTTGGTATTTATCACTACGATTTAAAGTATTTTTAATAATATTTGCTAATAATGGCTAAAAGTGTGAAAGCATGGTAACTGTTGTAGAAAAAGAGAATACAACTTGTCATAAAGTGAGATACACATGCAGTAATTGCTTTGAACTTTAGATCAGGACTGGTGTTACTTTATTTTCTTCATTATGATGAGTTTTGACTTATCACACACACACACCTTCTTAATTATGCTATTTGAAGACAGTGAGAGACATGTTTTGGACATTTAAGATCAATGTTTTATATTCCACATTTAAATATTCCACAATATGCTTAAACTTTTAGAAAAAAAAAACTTTCAAATAGTTAAGGATTCTTTGCTTTTCAAAGTAGTCAAGATCACAAATATTGTGTAATAACATTCATGGTTCAAAATGCTGCATGGGTTAAATCTGTAACCTCCATTGAAGAGTTTTCTGCCTTATTATAGGGATTCACCCTTAAACAATTCGTGGAAAGCCCTATAGAAAAAGAGACTGCATTGTCAGAGATATTTCTGAGAAGGAAATGAACAGCCATTAACTATTCAAACTAGTCAAAGGAAATATTTTCAACAAAATACAAAAATTTTTTAACAAAATTATTTTGGATTTTTTTCTTTTAGTAAAGACCTTCACTGTAACAAATTGATGGAAATTTACAGGACTTTTTTTTTACAGTTTCCGACTGTTTTTTCAAAATACTGCACATTACTGTAAAAGAAACAGCATTACTGTGATTTACAATATTTAACTGTAAATATTGTATTTACAGT
>JAQQZS010000037.1:17228293-17248007 GCA_030068045.1 Platyallabes tihoni
GACTGAGCGGTAAGCCACCGTTTGTTTACTCCTCTTATACTTCCTGGTAGGCGACCGTCTTACTTCCGGGTCCTAGTTCCGGCTGCGGAATGTGTGTGCATGAAACTGCGTGCAGGAATAAATTGCGTGCAGGAATTCTCCTTATGTGCTGTACATGTACTGACACGAATCGTAGTCTTACATGAATTTATCTCATGATTCATATTGATGGAAGATAGCATTTATTTTTGAGCCCTTTGGGCTCTTTTTTTTGTTTGTTTGTTTTTTTTTTGATTTATTCAAATTTACTTGCCAGGTCCCATACAGTACATAAAGTCTATCAAAGTGCTGACGTAGTATCGATCGCTACCAGCGCTTGTTCTGTCATATGGATGGTAAAAGCTTCTAAGACCTCTGTAGCAGACATTCCCTGGCCCTCTACTCAACTCCTGCAGTTCAGTTTGGAAAGTTCACGTCTCTTTCTGCCAGTTGAGTTGTGTAGCAGGAGGCTAAATGGGGCCTCTGCAGGGAATACACCAGCCAGACACACATATATACACACACACATATTGCTCTGAAGCCTGACATTTGGTGCATGTCATAGATGATGCTCCACATACATATTAATAATCAGGCAAGGTAAGCCGTTGCATTCCAATCATCCCAAAGCCACCGGGGCCATTCGTGTGGGGGTTGCCCTGGAAACTAGAAGCCAATAGCCAGTCTTCATGCATGTGATTCTTATGGGTTATGGAAAGATGTAGATTATGATGTAGCACATTTATACTATAGGATTCGAGCACATCCTAATGATGGGACTAAAGGATGCAGTACATGCTTAAGCTTGTGCAAACCATTACGACATACATGCATTCCTCTAGAGATATGTTTCCGTACACTCTGTCTCTCTGTCCTTTTTGCTCTCTCATTTGGTCTCTTTTTCTCTCTCTCTCTCACACAGTCACACATCAGTGCTCTCAGCTTAGAGGCCTGTAGCACATATGGTAGACACATCTTTATTCGCGTTTAATGATTGAGGAGCCCTCTGCCTTTCCCAAGTCTACATACACACAGGAAGAGTCTTTATCCAGCAGTCAGCTGGCACAATCATTTGTCTGTGGATGACAACTCAGCAGAAACTGCTGCAGGTATAGACATTAGAAATCTCGAAGTGCGCATAAATATATTTATATCTCCACATGGATCTTTACATTTTACTTGTACAGTGTAGGCATATTATGAATATATATATATATATATATATATATATATATGCTTATTGAAGAAGGTTTAATACTGTAGTACCACATCATAAATACAGTGTAATGTATTGTATACACCCATGAAATACACACATAGAGGACAACTTTCTTGCAGCCATTCCAAGATCGATCTGTACCCTTTTTTTCCGAAGTGTGTGTGTTGGACAAGACAGATTAGTGTGATTTTTCACATGCACTGCAATCATCTCTGCAAGAGTAAGGCAGGTATGATCGAGCAAAAGAAGCAGCCATGTTTTTTTTATTTATTCCTTTATTTTTTAACTGGCTTGGATGTGTGTATATGATGTGATGCGGTGGGAGGATACAGTATATGAAAAAGTGGCACTAAACTTACATTCTTGTGCCGTTTTCTGATGGTAAGTGAGTTTGTGCATGGGTGTATTGTTAGGTTTAAGTGATAACGGGGAGGGCCTGCAGGAGTGAAAGAAAATCTTTCTTTGATATAACATGGGAAGGGAATGCGGGGGTATGGAATTCTTCTGTGTGTATATGTGGGAGAGGCTGTAGGCTGGCACCTGAGCATAGTTTTGTATTCTGGTCACACAATCTCACTTTCTCACTCTCTCTGTCTCTCTTTGCATTTTTTATGTACTGTTCTGGACCTTTTTTGAGCATGTTTTTGTTTATACTGAGAATTACAGATACGTTGCCGGTATAAAGATTCTCTAATAATGTGTATGCTTATTATACGCATATATTATCTTTTACAGTTTTTTAAATGCTTGCAAAAGGAAATTCTCCAACCAATTCTTTCTGCTGTACCATGATAAATATAACTGGCAAATCTTTGTCCATTTCTTATTATACATTCCCTGGCCAAAAAAGTTGGTGCTGTGGAAGGGCCTGGATCAAGATTGCTGGAATTTGGTTTAGGACTGTCGAACACGTTACTAAAAACTGGAATGGATAAAAAAATTTATCAATATATTTAAATTAAGGGCAGAATTTCCACTCGTAAAATATTTAAATTGAAAAAAAGTGTTTGAATGGTAAAAACTGGTATGTTTAGGTTAAACTAATTAAATAGACATCAACGGGGGGTCAAGGTGATGTAGGGGTTAGCACTGTGGCCTCACACCTCCAGAGTCGAGGGTTTGATTCCTGCCTCGGGTCTGTGTGCATGAAGTTCGCATGTTCTCCCCGTGCTTGGTGGGTTTCCTCTGGGTGCTCCTGTTTCCTCCCACAGACCAAAGACATGCAGTTTAGAATAAGTGTGTGGTGTGTGCATGTGTGCTCTGTGATGGATTGGCACCCCATTCAGAGTGTATTGGATATGCTACAGGCTTCCTGCGACTCTGTATAGCATAAGCAGTATAGAAGATGAATGAATTAAGACAAAAGGTGAAAGCTACACAAGATCTAAATCACTTTTATTGAATGCAGAAGAAATGTGGTTAGAAAAACAAAAATCATGAATGGCCGTGATCGGAGATGACTTAAATGCTTCGGGATGTTGCATCTTAAAAATCGACAGTAGGAATGACAGTCAGTAGAAAAGTTTAATAGTGAAAACGTTTAAGTGCATTAGAGCATTTAAGAGCATTTCCACATACACACACAATGTGATGAGAACTCACACGATTGGGACTAAACGGCTGCGTGCTCGTAAGAAAACCGCTTGTTAGTGAGGCTCATCAGAAAGAAAGAAAGATAATTGGGTACTTTAAACAATTAAACAATTTGTAAAGTCTAATTCTAAAAGTCATATGAAGGATACTGTAGTTGGGTAATTGTTGAGCATAAACAGTTGAATGAAGGGATTGTAGGAGATAAACAGAACCATCACGGCTACAAATTGCAGTGAAATTGTGTCTGTTTGCTGAATTAAATTGAGACGTGAACACAGAATAGAAAATGTTGTTCAAGTTAATCAGGTATCGAACAGAATCTGCTGCTGGTATTTTGAATTGATGTTAGTTTTAGAAAATGGCTTGTATTTTAACTGCTTATGAGACAATTACGTAATGTTGTTTAAAGCTTACAGTTCCTGATTTAAGACATCTGCTTTCTCTTTTCCTGCCTCCGTTTTTCCTTGTACCCCATCGCTTCACCCGGTGCCAGTACTGTATGTTGGGTTCCTCGACCTCATTTTCTCAGGGAGTTCTGATTTCCTGGTGTGTGTGTGTGTGTGTGTGTGTAGGTGCATGCATGCATTGTTGAGGTGCTGTGCTGTGTGTATTTACCGTGGTGGTGGGAACCCAAGCACAGCCCTGCAGATTTCAAAGCCTGGTGTCGGTTTACTCAGTGTAGCGTCAGACACAGACACAGATGCTGTTTTGCTCCCGTATGTGTGGAGGCAACATGGCACAGGCAGGTCTGACCCCTCTGTATCGAGAAATACTTTGTGTGATTCGATCAAGAGTATCAGGGCCTGTGAGAGTAGAGCTGGCGTGTGTTTTGTAGCCCCAGCTGTGACAGCGTCTGTTTGAGTGTGTGTGTGTGTGTGGTGTATGATTCTGCTGAGTTGCTAATGAAAGACAGAGGTATCTGGCTGATTCCATTGTTAGGCTGTGAACTCAGTATAACCCGTTCTGTTCCACTGCAGTGTAAATCTCCTGCTCTGGTGTAAACCGTATGAGGACCTACATGCGTGTGTTTGCATGGCTGCATCTGAGATTGTAGACTTTAGTGTGTGCTAACAGATATTTGCATGCATTGTTTGCAGATTTTGTTTACTGCTCAGGGGAAGAGAAGTAGAGTATGATTGTGTGTGTGTGTTCGCATATATACAGTATGTGTGTGTGTGTGTGTGATATTGTCAGTTATCTTCTGTTCTGCCTAGTTGTTTTGTACATCCTCATTCACTGCAGCTGGGAATGTGAAAGAGAGACACAGACATGGTATGTGTGCCAAATCGTCCCGTCGCTGCTGCTGTAAATCTGGGGACTGATGTGCATGGTAGGAGTGTTAACAGCTGCTCATCGATCATGCCTGGCCTGTCTCCGACTCGGCTACATGTGTTGGGTATGGGCTGGAGGAGCAAGCACTCACCGGGCCTTACTTATCCCTCAATCAGCCAGTCAATAAAGGAAAGAGAGAGAGAGAGAGAGAGAGAGAGAGAGAGACAGTCAGAGTCTGTGGATTGATCCTCATTTAAAATGCAAGCAGCTGAAATGAGCCAGCAGCAGCCGTGTGTAGCAAGAAGAGAGAGAGGGGGGGGGGGTTAGGATATAAGATGCGTGAGACAGAAATATCAAGCAAGAACATGGTGAAAGAGCAAGAGACACGGCAGAGAACTGAGAGAGCAGCAATGACGTCAGGGATAAGAAAAAAGAAAAACCGGAGCAGGGGTGAGAGGGAAGATGAATCCAAAGCCCGAGGCAGTGCACCTGCAATCTCACCAACTTTGAATTGACCAGTCCAAGAAGAAAGCTGCAGTATTGAACAGTAAATAATGCTCATGCCGTAAATTGGACATAAATGAGCAATATAATAGTGCAGTGTGAAAGACAGAGAGTGATAGAACAAGACGTTATTGAACACGCAGCTCAGATTTTAGTCATAACTAATGCTGTGGAGCATCAAATCCATCTGAATGTTATTATACCAGACAATTCATACTCAAGTCAATGTTATTATACCATACTGGTGACAGGATTATGGACACAGCCTGTACAGTCTGATCCCACAGAAAAGCCCCCCACAACTCACAGCACCCAAAGTATCCCCTGCCAACATCCCTGTGCCAGACGCCATAGCAAACCCCCAGAGGCCCTGTGGTGCCACTCCCTGTCAAAAAAAGGGAAACCTGATACCTACAGTAGGTGATTATAATGTTAATGTTTTTGATGTTTTTAATCAGCATATATACTCTAATTATGAGCATTGTGTTTATTGGCACATAACAAAAGGAAGGGCAGCATACACAAAATTAAATGTATTAATTTTGTAAACTGCAAAATGCCACAATTGAAAAGTCTATTTGGAATAGATTTTTATCTAATAGTTAAAAAGTAGTTACAGGAATGCATTTTTCAAGGGCGATGTGAGGTCACTAGTGCCAGTTTAGTTGAGAAGATTAAAGCCTGCATTCTAATGAATAATCCTTTATAAAACACACTGTTTTTATACACTCATAATCCTAATCCTAAATGTACGCTCAGTTTCTGAAGGGTTACTGGATGTACTAAAATGTTTTTCCCCGGTGTGTTTGTGAGTGTTCACCTAGCAACCAGATTAAAGCTAGCCAAAAGCATAATGAATATACAGCATAAGCAAAACAAGGGAAGTCCGCTTTAAGCCATTATGCTGCCCGCAGTCGGAACCAACTTCCAGAAGAGATCAGATGTGCTAAAACATTAGTCGCATTTAAATCTAGACTTAAAACTCATCTGTTTAGCTGTGCATTTATTGAATGAGCACTGTGCTACGTCCAAACTGACTGCACTGTATTTTATGTTTCTTATATTTTCAACTGTTTTATTTTGATTCTAAATCTAATTTTAAGTCGGTTTAAAAGTGCCACTACATTCATTCATTCATTCATTTTCTATACCGCTTAATCCTATGATCAGGGTCGCGGGGGGACCTGGAGCCTATCCCAGGAGACTTCGGGCACTAGGCGGGGTACACCCTGGACCAAATTTAAATAATTAAAAAAGTTTTAGTGCTATTATTTTCTATTTCTTTTTATGAGTATTTTCTTCTCTTTTATGTTAAAAAGCACTTTGAATTACCATTGTGTATGAAATGTGCTATAAAAAGCATAACATGACCGGCATATGTGGGATGAGTTAACATGACCCTAGCTTCCGTGATGAAGACAGGGACATACTGTAGAGCTGACTCCTAGTTCCTTTCATCCCTCTCCTTTATTAAAGCACGCTCAGTCACTGCGTCTAGCTTTTGCTGCATTTTTTTTCTTCGTACTATATTGCCTAATCTAACAGAATCACTTTCACATCGCACTTGCACTTCACGCTGCTTCATTCTGCACACAGGACTTGGTGTGTGAATAAAAAAAGCCTGATATTGCAGACGGTTACAAAATATAACAGATTGCGAATTACATCATTTTTATCTTCTGCTGTAAACATTTAACCCCTGATGTTGCTGATGTGATGAAACTTCACAGGCACATGTAAATCTAAGCATGGATTTAATTGTTTAACATTGTCTTAATCATGATGGATAATAAAACTTACGAGTCCTTCGACAGAAAAGAAATAAAAAGAAACGAGTCAATTTCATAGCAACTACTGTAACACTAGTATTTGCCTCCATTGTAAGTGAATTAATGGCTATTGATGCCTTCAAAGTGACTGTTATTGCTCCTAGTTTGCATGTCACTCATAGCCTGTAGCGCCAGAAACAAATGAATATTTGTGGAATGAAGTCGGTTAATGACTAGTCGTGTTGAAATGCTCTGCAGGGCATGAAAATAACATCACCCGTCTGTGCTTTAATGAGCTAGAGTGTGTCTGGGTCTTTATTACGTTCCTGAGAGACTTGAGCACCAATCAGTTCTCCATAGCAGGCATCTGTGTGTGTGTACGTGTGTGTGAGTGCATAAAAAGAAAAACAGCATGACAATATGCATGTTTGTGGGTTTAGATATTGTATAGGTGTATATGAATGTGCATAAGTCTGTGTGTGTGTGTGTGTGTGTGTGTGTCCTTCCAATTTGCCAAGTATAATCTACACTGTGGGAGTGTGAATCAGCTGTACTGTGTGTTTGTTACTGTTTGAAGATCCGTGTAAAGGTTAACCGCCGCTCCCTGCGTTACACCGGCCGGATTAAAGCAACACTCTGCATAATGTATGCACCATCCAATTCTATTTTATAATTGATGAATTACTACAGATAAAAGGTACATTCGTTTTATACATGTTGTAATAAAGCTGATGATTCTGCTGACGGATGTAGGCTGTAGCTGAGATTGTGTAGTCTAGTTACGGTCTAATCGTAATGGACTCGGTTCCAATAAACCATGTGAGCCATGCATAATTAATGCAATTTATTTTAGCCAACCTGGGAATAGATGAGCAGGGCTTTCAGTGACTCCTCGATAAAGCGTGACCTCAGTCACCGCCTGAACTCCTACACGCAAACAATGCAGCATTATGCAGCTGGAAATGTCTAATTCGAAGCTTGTCAATGTTTTCTCTCCCTTGTTGACCTTTTCTGCGATGTGAGCTGCTAGGTGGAGGTGTGTTTGGGGATTTATAAGCAGAGAGTGGTGTGTGTGTGTGTGTGTGTGTGTTGATGAGTAAGAGAATGAGCTTGAGAATTCAACCAGATCGGGCAAGCGGCGCAGCGGGAATGCATTTCGTATAGCCGCTATAGGGTGACCTTTCGCAGAGGAGTTGTCCCTCTCATCAGTGCTGAAGGATTAATGTTCGACCCAATGTTTTTAAGAAATGCCGGTTTTCCTTTCTGCCTGCGACTGAGTCGACCTTCCCCTGCCTGGTGGCCTTTCCAGTGCCGCCCTCAGGATTAAACCATGCGATAATGGAAGGATTCCGCACCCTATTACCACCACTGCTGTGGCAACAGCAAGTCATTTATGGGCAACAAAAGCAGCGTTATTTGATAGAAAATTGATTCAGGGATGTGGGCTTTTCGATTCCACGCATGAGATTGTTCCTCTTCTGAGCCTCATGCCGGAACAAATCTGCTAAATAAATAAATAAATAAATAAATACATTTGCAAATAAAAGCACCCTGAATATACATGAATTTATCGAATCGAAACGAAGTTATTAACATTCCTCGTGATGAGATTATTATACTATACGACAACTGTATGATTATTAGCTCTAGGTTCAAGCATTTAGAGCAAAACAAAAAAAACAAGCCTCTGGCTCTCATTGTAATGAATGTATTCGCGTATTAGAGCACACAGCCGTATCCTTAGTGTTAGTGCTAAATGCTGACTCGGCTCTTTTTTCTTCTATTTGACACAGCATGTGTGTATCTCGTTAGGCAGTCAGTGATACAGCGTCTATCCTGCCAAGGCTGATCTGCTCACGCCTCAGCTACCAGCTGCAAGGCCAGCACTGCCTCTGAGCCGCTTCCATAGCCGACCGCAACAAAACACATAAAAAACATTAATCCTCTTCAACTGCTTTTTTATACTCAGGACAGTATTTCACCCTAAGTCAGCAGGGTACAGAGTTTTTTTTATGATCTACCCATAAAGGTACCCATAAAGAGGGGAAAATGACAGATTACTGTAAATTCAGGAGCGAGCGATGTGATGAATGGCGTGGATTCGAGAAGGATGCCCTTTTAAAGGCACAGACGTCAGAAGGCTCGAAGCGAAGGCATGGATTTTATGTAACCCTCAGCATGCTTAAAATCCGCTTTTGTGTTTCAGTCATCGCAGCACCATTCAAGCAGCTTTTACACGTGTTTATTTTTGGCCTTTAACTGGAAAGAGTTGTGCGGTGACTAATAACTGAAACAGCCTACGATTTGAGTTTTGGAGATTAGTCATGAATCAGCACTAACTGGAAATATGTGTCCAGAGCTGCACGTGACTGGAGGAGCACATGGATTTCCAGAGGTCAGGTATCAGATACGTGTAATAAACACGCCTGTGTAACAGAAGGTATTGTTTTGCTCTGTAAAGTGATAGATGTCAGGGTTTAAGGTGTGCTTAACTAGTATGCTTAGCAGTACAGATGGCTGGTAGCATCTGTACTGCACCGAAACACTGAAATTATAGGCTTCAGGTGAAAACACCATGGTTTTTTTTTTGGTTGTTTTTTTTTAACAGAGTCTGTAATTTAGTGAGCTTGAAGGGGCCTTGTTATCCATTTCTATAGGGTCATGGATGAATAACTGTGCAGGTGACAAAAAAGAGGGTCACTTGTAAATCATCCCATTAGACTGGTTCCCTTTGATTCTTCTACCCTGTGAGAATTTATGTTGGCTGGTTATTTAGTTGAGCGCCATCAATAAGGGACTACTATAAATCTTGTTATAAATCTGTTCCCATGCTTTAGGGCGTGTATTTACCTTGAAATAGGAGTTGTGTCTTGGGATCAGATACCTCATGTTTTCTTAGTGGTCACTTGTAGTGGTTCAGGGACTCCCAAAAGGATTACGGCTGGTTTGCGTCACTCTTTAGCCTGAAACGTAATAAGAGCCGATCAGTAGAACCCAGCATGAAGTTAAATAACTCGTTCATTGTGACAGCGATAGTATTCATATTGAGGCGTTTTATATGTTATAAATGGTACAGAGGGGACAGATTTTAGAAGCAAATGCCACTCATATCTGATTGAGCCGAGTAAAAGTTTGAGCCATCGGTCCTGGCCCATGTTCCTTGTGCTGCTTGCCTAGTGTGTAATCCGCTTGGCTGCCATCTGTGCAGCAGACAAAGAGAATTGGTTTTGAACCAAGAGGGCAAGCAATTTACTCCTCATTCACAGACTATTCTCCACCTTATAAGAAAAAAAAAAAATAGAAGATAGCAGAGTGGGGATTGGAAAAGGACTGAAGGGGAGGGAGAGAATATAAGAAAGAGGCAATACAGCAGATGGAAGATAAGTGTTAAGATGGAAAATTCGAGGTGGAAGCGACATATGTATAGTGTAAGTCAAGCATGAAATATGTGAGGAAAAGAAGACAGAAGTGAGAAGGAATGAACGCTGTGAGTGTGAGCGAGTGAACACTGGAACACTCCTGACATGCTCAGCAGTCCACATTTCACGTCCAAGGCTCTTAAGTGTCTGCGCAGCACGACACTGTGTTGTCCCACATTCCATTCTATGACATAAATTCACATCACATCGACTGATAAATACGCTCGCTGGCCATTTATCACTTCCAAATTTTCTGCTCTCTGGCCTTTAAAACCAAAACAGTCTTTGCTGAACATTCCTGCTGCGTTACCACTACGTTGTCTGCATATTTAGGCAACAGTGAGAGGTTGGAAAGCTGGAATGCAACCTTACTTTCCATCTCGGTCTCTGTTCCTCTCTCTAAATTCGAGCCCAGAGTTCGGTCCCTCACCAGAGAATTTCCCAAAAGCCTGGGCTAAACCTTTCAACAGTCAGTCTGATGCGAAACGGGCCGATTATGTGACACGTATTGTGGAAGTGTTTTTGCCAAATGGCAAGTCTGCATGCAGCAGTGTCCTTTAAGACGCTGCCGCCACTCGGATCAGCCTTGGCCTGAGTAGTGGTCAACACACACATGCACGCACACAAACAGGGCATGTCAATGCAGCGGCTTCTGATACATGGCCCTGATTGATGCAGGCGTTTAAGTACTTGCTATGCAGTGGAGTTTTTTTTTTTTTCCAAACATGGTTGCACCAATATTGTATCATTCATTTAATAAAACTCAGCTACATAATAACGTGGCTTGATCTTAATGTTTCAATTGTAAAATGTTAAATTCAGAGCAGGCCCGACATTTTTCACACAGTAGTCAGTAACTTCAGTGTTTGCTGAGAAATCTGACCACACACATTGTTGATTGTAGCATCGCAGTTGCAAGAAACGTTGCGGATCGTTAATGACGCAGTTAATCTGACCCCTGGTTCCCACACACACACTTACAGTAAAGGACATTCCTGCCCACATACAGGTTCAAATCCTGGCTCAGTGCTTTAGACTCTCCATCAGAGGTAGTGAGGAAATGGGCTCAAATGAGGCAGATGGATATCGTTCTCCTACTCGCTCAAGGGCAAGCAACCCCCCCTCTCTTCCTCTTCACCTCTGCACTTGCCCACTGGAGTGAGCAGAACTCCATTTCTTACTTACACTGTGTGTTCACCTCTAATTACTTTAGAATTCCTTGAAATGCTTGTGTTTATTTGGTTTCACTGGTAATGATATGCACAAACTAATCTGCTATCCATTATTGACTATATCCTGTTTGTCTTTGCCCAGGTTTGCACAATGTCCCAATATACCACTTTCTCTTCTGTCTTCTTGTCCTTATGCTTGTCCAGTCCTCTCTCGTGTGGATGTCAAACGGTCACCTCCCACCGCTTGATTAAAGCCTCTTGAACTACACTTGCTTGCTGATCAGTGTGTACTCAAATGGCTGCCTGATGGCAGATTGATGATACATGCAGGTTGTGTTTCCATGAGTGAGCGATGTGCATGTCAGTGACGGTGTGAGGACACACATGCACACAGATGCATAGATGTACACACATATCCTCTGGCTGTTGACACATTGATAGCAACGGAGGTGGCACCAGCTGGAAGAGGTATTGTTCAGGCGTCCTGCGCTTTTCCTCTTTCTACGTGCTGATGTGGCCGTTTCACACTGCTCGTGTGTGTGTGTGTGTGTGTGTGTGTGTGTGTGAGATTGAGAGAAAAAATACAGGAGAATAATGGAACTGGAAATATTGATCTAATAGTGGAAGATTCAGTGTGTGTGTTTGTGTGTGTGATCACAAAGTCTTTGATGTCCCTATTGTGTAAGTGACTGACTGATTTAAAAATGAGAAAATTCTTTTTTTTGTCCTTTTTTTTGGGGGGGGAGGGGGGGGGGTTGTATATGCAGCCATATGTCTGTATGCAAATATTTCCTTTCCGCCGTAATCATGATCGTGTTTCAGCTCAGGCGCTTTTTAAATTCTAATGATTATTCCTTCATGCTCCACCAATTCAAATGGCAAATAGCTTACAGTAAATAGAAATAACTCGCTCATCTCATGCAAATATCTCCGTGCAGTCTGTTGGGTCTTAAATTTTTTTTGCTGTGCTGTCTGTTGGAAAATCTCTTGCTAGTGGATTTTGCTTGCAGATTACCTGTTGCACATCCCTCACAACCAGCTTAACATACACGCTCTTAATGATAGGTTCGCTGTGGACGCTCGGACCAAATCACAGGCATCGGTTTGGTGTAGAGGACAATCTGTATTGCAAACAAGGAGTGCTTGACAGTATCCAGTCCAACAGCATGATCTTACAGCCAATTTCCTTTTTTTAGTTTTTTTTTTTTCTCTTTTAAGGAAATGATTTTTCCAGGATTTTTTCCATCACTTCCATGACAGCTGTTATAAAAAGGTACTCCGGCCAACATCCTTAAGCCATACAGCTCCTAACACTCACTGAGACACACGGACACACCATCCATTTCTCAATCAGTTATCATTTGATCACAAAAACTATAGACATTAATGTGACAGGTTACATAAACAAAATATACAAGGTTATGTATGCTAGTTTAAAATGTTTAAAATGATATTGAAGGTCAGTCCATCAAGCCAGACTCAAGAAAAGAAAAATAAAGTATAAACTATTATATATAAGTTTCAGGACTGTGCTAAAGACTTGAGTCCCCTTATGTCTTCATATTTTGCTTCCAAAGTGCAGGACTTTCTTGTATTTTTAATATAATCTTCAGAAATAGTTCTCCGGGCTTTGTGAAAGACTTTTTAAGCTCTCTTTTTGACAGGTTATGGCTCTTACTTTCAACCCAGTCCTGCTCAGTTGTACCTGAGCAGTATCATAGGAATATTTTTATTTCTTAAGCCACACAGTGACTTATGAATCAATCAAGCCTGAAAACCAACTAATTTAAGACACGAACCAGTGAGAAACAGGTGCAGATGCTAACAGATGATCAGGCCGGTGGTTAGTACTGTATACTGGTGATGCTGAATGTTGAGTGGTTGGAACAGACGAGAGGGGAAATGAGGTTGCTGCTGCGGTTAAAAAACAAAACAATCTGATTTTAAATAGTTTCTTTAGGTACTTTTGTAAAACATTTGTTTATTTCGTTCATTTCTTCAATTTATTCTACATAATTTCATTTAATATGAATAAATGAGGTGTGGCTCAACACTTTTTGCCCAGTTCTATATATATCATGGTCTGATTAAAATAAATAAAAAAATAAAATAAATTAGGTAAACTGAGAGGATGGAATTAGTATAATACAAGGAATCAGTGACTTAATAGGGTTTTTAAAAAAAACTTTTTTCCATTTTAGGTGCCTTGAAATAAGTCTCCTTTAGATTCTTTAAATCTATTCCGTGTATTTCAGTTTTTCCCCCCAGAATATACTATTAATTATAACATAATATTTAAAAAATTGTGGTCTTAACAGGAAATGTTATAGGACTGTTTTGCTGTTTTGTGTTCTATGCTGCTGATAAAATTGCCTCATCTTCATTTCTAAGAGGTAAGCTGTGCAATCATGCGAAACCAGATGCTGTATTGGTCTTTGCAGTTAACGTCTCTTTGATGACACATTTACCTCAAATAGCCTCCATTATCCTATTTACCGCCATTCCTTTGATATTAGTAACACTCCTGGTTGTGTTGGTGTGTGTGTAAGTACAAGATGTCTTTGATATCAAGGGGTCAGGAGCAGCTGGAGCAGAGGCATAAGAACACGGCTGAGTGATTTGCTTTTCCTTATCTCGCAATCTGAGACAGCACGTCCACACCGAGCATGCGCACTGCGCTTGTGTCCACAGTCAGGAAATGGGCCAGTCTTTTGTTCAGACTGGTGGCACAGACATAGGGCTCGTATTGAGAAAGAGAGAGAGAAAGGTGGGCAAAGTGTGTACATATTTGTGTACATTTCATTTTATACAGTATGTGTGTGTGTGTGTGTGTGGGGGGGGGGTGTTACTGTAACTCCACCTTAAATGCTACTCTCATGCTGCTTATTGGCAACTAGCAAATATGGAAGTCTGTTATCAAATAAACACTGAGAGAGAAAGTGGCCACGTAACCAAAATCAGTGCGCTGACTTTAAGGAGCACTAGACACAGGATAATAACTTCACTGGCAGGACTTTTAGTTTTGGCACTGTGCATTAGTATGCCGCTCTATTATGTAAAACAGTTCATTCCTGATGAGGAGAAAATAAATCTAGGCTTGGAAAAATGATATAGTATGTTTTTCCATGAAATTTAACCACTTACAGTTTTAACAAAGCCTTTTTGATTTAAACTATTTCTGTATATACAAATATCCAGAGATAATACGAGTATGTCATACACAGGATAAAGTGAGCGTATTGGCCTACAGGAGAGGATAAAACACATGAAATAAGACAAAATAATATATAATACACAAATTACAGAATATAATACCCACATACAGTATATATAACGTGCATTTAGGATTTGTGTATTATGGTCTTAATGGTCTTAATGGTGTAGTCAGCATAGTTAAAGCTATTTGGTTTAAAATTCAAACAAATACAGTACAACTTGTCCATTTTTTTTGGACGTTCACAAACACAGACACACGCATTACGCAGTGTATTAGATCATCCAAAGCTTTCTGAATTCCTAGGCAGCTGTTATATATACACCTTCCTAAACCACAGTGCTAAAAGGAGAATGGAGACGTTTAACATTCTATTCAAAATTTCTGTAAGAGTCTCAGGTGTGTGTGCTTTTGGAGCCATCAGGACAGAGACGTGTGTGCTTTCTCTCCAGGGTCTCATGGCAAGCTGCATGTCTGCGTAAGAGAGAGAGAGAGAGAGAGAGAGAGAGGATAGGCTGGGGAGGAAATTGCTGTTTATAATTATTATTTATGTTATACATAAATAATAATAGGAACTAATGTCTTTTGCAGATGTGCTATAACATTGCACATTTAGTCATTCAGAAAAAAGCTCTCCGAGCTCTTATAGGAGAATAATCTCTTTATTATCATGGATCATATTTATATAGTGGTGATGTATAGCGGTCGTGTTTTTAACCCTTCCTAGTCCTTTGGTCTGCATGAGTCAGTAATTTAGCTTAAAGCACCACAAACCCCCTCTGTGACATATTTTATTGCTGCTGAAACGCCAGATGAACCTTGCCAGATCTACACAAACTGCTCTGACTTAAAAAAAGAAATAAAATCACCCACCTAAACTTTACACAGACATTTTACATTGTTTGACTGGAATGTTTCAGTGAAGTGTGTGTGTACGGGTTAGTAGCGTCCTGCCTCCAGTGAAGACTCTCTGTCTGACCTTCATGGCTCTTAGCTGGTGAGTTGTGATTATGTTCTTGAGGTCTTGAAAGGCCATCAGTCTCCTCGCCCAGAAGTGCACCGTTAATGAGGATGCTTGCTTCACTCTTCAACTTTGGCAAGGATATTGCTTCCTGTGCATGCAGACAAGTCTGTGTATTTGGTTGTCATTTCTGTGAGAAGGCTTGTGACAGTCTTCCACAGAGCTTTCATTCTCATGTTCTGATTCTTCAGCTGCCTCAAAGCAAAGCTTTTAACCTGTGCTTCTGTCGTCTGCGGTGACATTTTCTGCCTCATCTCCTTTTCATATCTTTCATGGATTGTCACTAGATGGATCTGAGACCATTTCTGCCAGAATAAGAAAAATGACTGTTTTTAGGATTGCAGTGATACCACCTAGGCCGCTTTTCCCCCTGTTAAAGGGCGTCCGTGAGAAGAGGCCACTAGATTGCAGGAGCTATTCTGCCTGATTTGCTCATCTAGTCAGTGTGTTTATGTGGATGATAGAATTGATGTACCATGATTTCCTGGCCTGAGAATATAGAGAATATCAAGGGTTTTTATCTTTCTCTCCTGATTTCTTTTCCACTCTGCAGTTTTGGGAAATTATCCTCATCTGTCCATCACACTGACATAGTCTGTCTTTATCTTTGCATATGTCATTCTTAAGATAGGGACACACACACTTACACAATCACACGTTATATTGTGTACAGTATATTGCATTTACCATGAAGTCGGCCCTGGCCTCGGCTGATGCAAACAGCTGTTCTTTGAGGACTTTTGACTGCTGTTGCTGAATAGTTCAGAACTGGTATTTCCTACAGTTTTCTACCTGAGGTTCCAAAGAACAACCTGGACTTTCCATATTAAGTTAATCACATCATCTGTTATATTGAACTTCCAGCTTCTTAATACACAATACAACTGCAGAAGAATATCTGCTATCCGTTATCACCCAAATCAAGACCGGTTCCCTGTTGAGTCTGGTTCTTCTTAAGGTTTCTTCCTATTCACATCTCAAGGGAGTTTTTCCTTGCCACCATCGCAATCTGACAATCTGATCATTTTGATTCATACACATTTCCATAATTTTCTTTTGATTCTATAAAGCTGCTTTGTGACAACGACCATTGTTAAAAGCGCTTTACAAATAAAATCGAATTGAATTAAATTGAACTTACTGTGTGAAATCTACGCAACTTCCAGCAAAACCCCTTGGTAGTGACTTGCTAGACTTGAACTGGTCAGGAAGTTATCAGTTCAAATCCCATCACAGCCAAGCTGAAGTTTTTTATTTATTTATTTTAAATTATTTTTGGGGGGGTATGTGAGGCGCCATATCATTACTGAATATGGGTTAGAAAAAACAAGCTAGAATTTACGAAGAAAGATTTGTGCTGTGACAACAACAGTCTTTAAGAAACTACAGGAAAACAGGCTTGTAAAAGAAATCAGTAAAAAAAGAAAGAAAAAAATTGCCTGATTATTAGGACATTTATTGGAGACTGTTTCCATGGCAACCATTGTGATACCAGTGGTTCTGTATATTACAGCACACTTTTGCTATGTGTTTTTAATTGTTTATTTCCCCACAAGGATAGAATTATCAGACAGCTTTGACCGTATGTGGATATTTGGCAGGTACCCACAAAAAAAGAAGATTTTATAAAAAAAAAAACAACAACAAAGAAACAAAAATAAAAGGTGGCAAAATATTGCTAGCTTTAGGTGTAGCATAGCATTAATCAGCTGTATTAATAACTGCAACACTGGAAGGTCATCACAAGAATCCTAACGTGAATGAGTGTGTGAGTGTGTGTGACACATGTCTGCATTTGTGTATATAATTATGGTAGAGCGTATGTGATCTGTTCAGTTAGAGCAAACCAAAGACAGGTGTGTGTGTGTGTGTGTGTGTGTGTGTGTGTGTGTGTGTCCACGTTTTCTTTTGGGAAATCCTATCTCGGTGTAGTGCTTTGCTCAATTTTTGCATGTAAATAACGTGCATGTGATGTGCATGTAACCTGCTCTTGTGATTTCTGTGAAACTGTTGGTCTTTTCACTCAGTGATTTCTTCTTTTCTGTTCTTGTACACACATTAAAGGGAATCAAATTTGCACGCTAATAGCAGCTGCCGTTGAATATCTCGGGCTAAGCTGTTGGAACGGAGACTCGCCGAGGCTTATCGAGCAGTCTCGTGTGTTAGTGCAGACAGAGGACGAGAGGAGTGGCACAGCACCAGTGATGAACGAAAGTAAATATTTGACTTGCATATTTGGGTTAGGGAGTGGAGCCTGGCATTGCTCTCCACCTGCTCTCCTCTCTCTCAATTTTTTTTCTCTTTCTTTCTGTTTCTGACTCTTTACGTGCCGTGCGTCGTCGGTTGTGTGTGTGTGCAGTTTGTCAGATCTGATTAACTCGTCTGAGGGAGAATTGAAGAGCACAGCTTAACTCACAACCCTCAGAAACGACCTCCTCATCCGTACAGACACACCCCTTCTCCTACACACCACTGTACCCTTATACACAAGGCAGAGTGTGACAGGTGAAAGCAAGCTTCCTCTCTGTCTGTCTGTGGCTCCTCATAGTGACATTAAGCAACCATGGGCTTTTGTGAGTTCAGATATGATATAGAAGAAGGTAAATACTGCAGGGCTAAGCCTCCAGGAATGGATGATGCATGAATTTCTGTTTGAATAAAGACGTCTACATAACTGAAACTATGTATCTTCAAAAAAATATATATATATATATAATCAGGAACTCCAGTTTAGTCTCTGCTATGATTTCCATGTATTTTTCTGAATCTGAATACGCCTTCTCCCTGCGCAGCGTGTTAGAACATGTAATCCGGAAACTGTCTTTTCTTCCAATCTGCCTTTGGAACGCTCATGCATAACGGCTGCGTGGGCACTTTTAGATCATGCATATTCTCTGACTAGCCAGCATCAGTGTGTCAAGAAGCTCCATATATCATCTTGAAAAATAACACATACACACACGCACACACACACACATACACACACACACAGACAGAGGACAGTGGAGTGGAATTAGGCCTGTGTTTCTCATTAGCCTACTCCACTTCTGCACGGGTAAAAACGGATCTGCATGCTGTTCTCTTGCTCTCCCGGGAAACACCGTTTCTGTGTGTTGCTTTCCGTCGCTGCTGGTTGTTGCAGCACCATGGACACCCCAGCTGATTGAGATATACTGTATATATATATATATATAGCATGTTGGTTTTGTTTGTACATTTGCCTGCATCTGTGTGTTTGGTGGTGCTGTGTGTGCCAATAAGCTCTGTGTCAAATGAGTTGTCCAAATGTCTGTGTAGTGCCCGAGCTCTCGGTATATCCTGCAGTGAGGGTGGTGTGTGTGCGTGGGCTTGTGTGTATTGAATTAACAAATTCACGTACTACGTTAACACTCATGGTTCACGAGTTCATTCTACACAGTGACTGTTATTGCAACACTGTTATTTTAGCACACAGCACTATACGCATCAGTCTCCCCTCATCCCACCCTACCACACACACACACACACACACACACACACACACACACTCATACACACTCCAAACATTAATAGACATTACATTACAGTATTTCAGGACCATTCAGTGATTATCTGTTGTTCTTTCATCCTTACACATTAAGGATCTTTGTTTTCACTAAAGCATTGAATCCTAGATCTGATTCCTGAGTATTTAGTCCTTCTTTCTTCGTTTCATTCTTTCTGGTATGTTTCAAAAATAAACACGGCTAAGAACCTCCTACTTTAACATTTGAGTGACATGGCAGATGACCAGCTGCCGACCTTTTCCCACAGCGCGCTGGCAAACCTGCGTGATTATCTTGTTTACTCACCACTTAGTGCTTCATACATAACCATTTAATTGCTTTTAAAGTCGCGAGTTAAGTGACTGAAATGCAAATGATGTTTGCTTTCCCACTGAATTTCTTTTTCTACTGAAAGCTTGAGCTCGGAATTATGTTTACACACAAATGTGGAGAGCCATGCAGGCTTCAGCATTGTGAGCAGAGAATTGCACAAAAGACGGTAAACCTGTGGGTAGCGCATCTGAGACTGAGCCGATGAGGATGCGTCTCTTAAATATGTTTATTATGGCCATTAACAGTGTAGCTCATGTTCGGCTGAGTGTTATTGCCAGCAAAGCAGTTGTTTCTCCTTAGAACGCAGTTAATTTAGTCAGGAATAAGCTTCCCACATCTCCCCGCTTTGTTCATGTTCATTAGATTTACTCTGGCATGACAGTGAAACCATGCTGCCCCTTCCAAGCTCATGCCATCACTCGCTTTTGTTCCAGACCAGCGTCGTTTTTTGATCCTGAAAACCGGCTGAATTTCTGGGCAAGAACTAACGTTTTTGTGTTGGAATAGTTGGAACAGTTGTTGTTTGTGATTTCTAAAAGAAATATCTTTCTCAGTCTGTCTCACATCTTGACAAACTTTTTATCCTGTATATGCACACACACACACACACACACACACACACACACACACATTACAAATAATTTGTCATCCAGAAA
>JAQQZS010000037.1:17253018-17264421 GCA_030068045.1 Platyallabes tihoni
TCTGTAAATTTAAATCATGTTTTTATTAAGTACTCGGTATCGGTATCGACGAGTACTGAAATGCAAGTACTCGTACTTGTACTCGTTTTCCAAAAAAGTGGTATCGGTGCATCCCTATTTAACACAGAATGTGAATGTATGTATGGCCTTATTTAGACAGATATCTGAATCACTTTCCATCTCTCTGCTTACTGAAGCACATATCAATTCGAATCTTGTCTCTGGGTCACTGGAATTAATCATTTATAATAACCCTATTGTGTTCCATCTGGCACACTGGAGTGCAAAGTTCAACATGGCAGTCCATGTATTTCCTGCCTCCAGAATAATTTTCTTGCAAATTTTTTTTGCCATTTATCTCACTTGTATATCACTTGCAGGTGGTGCGTATGGTATTCGCCACATATTTGTTGGAATGACCAATTATACCATTACATATTTATTTCCTGTGCTAATATGAGTTATACATGGGTGCCTCGATCCAGACATGGGGTATGCTTTCCAAAATATTCCACAATAATTAGTATGGTATTTATGTTATTCATTTTAAAAAGTATTCTAGGTTGTGTAAGTAGGTGTGGTTTTATGGTAGCATATGCGGTACACAGATAAAGATTGTCCTGTCACACTCTTCCCGGCGTAGCTAAGCTTTTGAATTTAATGTCCTTTACTGCCTGTCCTTCCCAGATCTTTTTTGTAGTGCCTCCATGTTCCCCAAAGTACAACCTCATTAACCATTCCAATCCCACCCTAAGTCATTATCCACAGAAGTATCTCCATGCACATCTGACTTCCTGCAGAGTTCAATTTCAACTTTAGTGTTGGGGGTCTGACACACTGAGGCCAGGGTTATTAAACCGCTTTATTTGTGAGTCTTGAGGGCATAGTGCTTGGGAGCTTCAAACTTGTATTTAACATGAACGTGCTCAGTTGGAATCAAAGTAGAATAGCATTAGGCACAGATATTGTGTACTGAAAGAGAATATGTAATTGTTCTCTACTGTATATCCTTTAATTAGTGCCTTCTTTTCTTTTTTTTTCTTTTACATTACTTTATATTTCTTTCTAATGATCAGATACTTCTCTCTTTCCCCTATCTCACTGCTATCACAATGCTTTTAGCTCATTATATAAGAGTCAGATGAAAAAATCATGGACTATATCAACCATGAGGTTTTAAAACCCATGACAGAATGGTCATACTGTCTCATCATGACATTTTCATGTCCTCCTCCATGGCTGAACTAATCGGCATTCAGATGAAGCCTGTTTGATTCACAGAGCCATGGATTATCGGTCTCATGACATGCTGTGCACCACATTTACACTTTGAACACAGGAGTATAAAGCTTAAAATGAGGAGAGTTTGGCTAAGCTAGTGCAAGCAAAACTGACTGTTAGCTTTGGAACAAAGAAGTAAAGCATGTAGTGGGAATGTGACCTCACTGGTGAACTTTGACCCCCGACCTCTTCTCTTAAAATATTTTTATTTTGGCTTCTTGTCATAGTTTCACACATCTATGGGCTAATTTACATGGTCAACCCATTTCCCCTACCTCAGTTGTATACTACAAAAATATACATGTACGTTATAAACATTGATTATCAATAATATACCAGTAAAAGGATCATGACGATCCAAGGCTCACCAATTTCCGCGAGAATTGGAGGACAGCCCATCTGGTCCGATTCCACACAAAAACCAATGCAGCTCTACTTATCAAAAAAATCAGCGTTGGCCGTAATACTTGTAGAAAGGCACCAGAACCCCCAATGCACCACAGCCCGGCATACACAGGGCCAGCAGACAGAGGAGTCCAAAGCCACAGACACGGCCACCAAACTCCCCCAGAACCGAGTCTGATCCACACAGGCCCCGCCCTGCAACCCTGCAACCATAGGATCCACTTTACAATCTGGTTCCAGACACCACGGAGGTCATGCAGAGTCATGTCACAAGGGGAACCTGCAGAATACTGGGCTTAACTTTTTGCGTTGTAATGATATGACTGATTGGTGTATATTGTAATATATATATATATATAGACATACAGTATGACAGCTGCTTAGATCTAAGAGGTTAGGTTCTTCATAGATATTTCAGTGTAGTTTGTGCATGACCGCTTCCTATTAAACTGGTATTTTTCCCACCAATTTGAAATGTATTGCAACCCTGTTGTAAAAGTAGGAAACGGCTTCCCATCTTAATTAACCTGTCCAGTTGTAAAATGGCTATGCACGGGTGCACAATAGCATAGCTACAGCTAATGGCTGATGACTGCTTCTACACAATGGGCCAGACAGCTCGTTACCCTCCAGTAATGTTATTAGCTGTTATAGAGGTGACCCTGGTTTATGTACACATGCAGCACAGTTTCATTCACAAATTCGGACAATTTGGGCTCATAGGGAAAAGAAAGGTCCCCTTCCTGAAAGCCATTGCATTGAATGTGGGGGTTTATGCTGGAGTTAGCATTCTGCATTCCAGCATTCCTGTGAGAGGGGGATGGGAAAATGTCGGAGGGCAGATTCTGTAGCATCAAATCACATGTACGTTTGTCTAATAGTGGTTATGTTACTGAGGACAGCCATGCAATTTGTCAGTGTTGCTGTTTAAGCTATCATTCAGGTTTGTTGCTGATCTCATGAAATGTCCCTGGGTTAGTCCTGTCTGAGAAAGAGAAAGAGAGAGAGAGAGAGGAATTAGATTAGCTCTGTACAGAGATACTGGACAAAAGAAATAAAAAGAAATAATTGTGAACAAAAAAAATATAGATGAACATACACACAAACTGCTGCACATTATTGTTTGTAAATTTTGCACATACTATACAGTAGGTCACATACAGTATGTATCATCTATAGCATCTATTTAGATCTGGAGGGCCACAAAATACATAACCAAAAACAATTAATTAATAAACTGATATCTTTCCTAATTACACAAAATAATTAGGTTTGTGTGTACTATTTTGTGCTTAAGGAAAAAAAAAATCCTAAAATGGTACTACAAAAAGTACTGTACAGCAAGGGAAGGTTTTTAATTTAAGTGTTGGAAGTAGAAATATGTGCAAGTATAAGGATCTGAGTGATTCTGACATGAGCCGTGTTATGATGGCGAGATGACTTGATCAGAGCAACACCAAAACAAGGTCTTGTGGGATGTTCTGGTCTGCAGTGGTTAGTACCCATCAAAAGTGGCATAGCCGCATAGCCGGTCAGGGTGCACATGCTGTCCCGTGTCTACTGTCAAAAACAATGTTGCACCTACAATGGTTGTGTGACTACAGTATGTGTCACTATGAGGAAAGAGCCTGGTGTGATCATACTGTACTTAATCATGCTTTTCTTACATCATGTGGATGACTGGATTCTTACCTGGGGAAGCGATGACACTATGCACTATGGGAAGAAGGCATAGTGGTGATGGTCTGGACAATGTTCTGCAGGGAAACTTTGCATCCTGCCATTTACGTGGATGTTACTTTGAGGTGTATCATCTACCTTAACATTGTAACTGACCAAGTACACCCCGTCATGGCAACAATATTCCCTATGCTTTGCTGCACTCACAAAGGTCAGGGATTGTTTGAGGAGCAAAACAGAGACTTCCGAAGAAATTCCCAAGATCTCAATCTGATCAGAAATCTCTGTGATGAGCTGCACAAACAAATCCGATCCATGGAGGCCCCACCTCACAACTTACAGGGCTTAAGAGATCTTATGGTTAAATCTCAGTGCCAGATACAGTCAGATACAGGGGGATGTATACATTATTAGGCAGGTGTTATGACCGGTATAATATTTCCACAGTATTTTTTATTATTGTCATTACTAAACATTTATTTAAAAAATATACTTCTCATTATTATTATCATAATTATTTTTGTATTTATTTATTTTATTAATTCATTGAATCACTTATTGAATATGTGAATGAATGAATACTATATAAGTTTTTATATTTTTCTATAATAGATATTTTACATATCATTTATTTCCTTATTTATTCATTAAACATTTATTTATAAATTTCAGTAGCAGGTTTAGGAGCTCAGACAGTAATGAACACAGCTACTGGCCCATGATACACAGTCGCGTGTGTAATGGCTACTCCGCCTTAGTTTCAGCATGCATTGTTTGATGCCGGTGCTTCTTTTTTGTACAGTATTGAGGTACAGCTGCTTTGTCTACATTTGTAGTCTACCGATACACAAAACATCAAAAATTTGCCAGTGATGCATTGATGAAACCTCAGTGTGTTTCTATAGCAACTGCTCTGCAGTGACTCATAAGCCTACATCATGTGAAACCTGATGCTAAATCATCATCATGTCTGGAGTACAAAGTCATGTCTATCTAGGCATTAGTGTACGCTCACATTCTGAGCGTTCGGTTTTGGAGTACGCTAGGTGATGTCCTGATATGGATCAGCATAAGGAATAGGGTGATCTGGTGACATTCGTTATTGACATCCCATTATTTTCATGAGAATATATATATATATATATATATATATATATTAAATAAAATATTAAATAAAAAAAGACAGAGAGACAGACAGATAGATTGACTCAGCGTTAAAGGACATAAATAGACAAAGAATAAAAAAATCAAAGAAATATGGGAACTCGTAATAAAACGTTATTTCTTATTTGGAAATAAATAAATTGGCTTTAAGGAAAGGAAAGCAGTACTGATTTAGTGAGTTCCTTAATGCTTTATTTATATGTCACAAGCATTTATTTTCACATTATTTACATTTATTGATTTGTAGATTTAATCACTGAATTGGTCCTATCTTATTTGCTTGTTTTTCGCTCTGCTTCTTCATAATAATGCAGATTGAGAGAGAAAGAAAAGAATCAACACAATCTAGAGCAGCATCTCTTATTTTTATCTTTCTGGGGTTGGATGGAGGCCTTAGAGGTGTTCTACATTTCACAGTCTATCACTCATTATGAAAAGTATCACACACACACACACATGCACGCATGCACGCACACACAGATGGTAATATCCCCAGAGCACCCTGGGTTTACTATGCAAACCCAATCATCTTCCCAGTTCTTCTTAGCTGCAGATAATACCATTTACTTCCTGCCACATTAAAGCTAATCTTTTTATTGAAAAGAAGCAAGAGAAAATTACGGTGCTCCCTTGTGTGTGTGTGTGTGTGTGTGTGTGTGAGAGAGAGAGAGGGAGAGAGAGAGAGACTTATTTTTGATTAAAGTGAAAAAAGAGAGGATCCACTATTGCCGTATTTAATCATCCCAGAGTATTACTATGTCCTGTAGATAAGACATTTTTCTAAATCTGTATATAAACAAAAAATATTAATGGAACATTGTGATTGGAAGAGGTGGTGTAAATAAGATCTGTATTATTATATAAAAGCTGGTTTAGGCTTTTTGTTTTTTTTCCTGTTTCTGAGCGGTCTATCTGCAGAAGGGAAGAGCCCCCTGAAGGGATTTGGGCGATGTGCCAGTGTGAAAAAGTCAGCCTGTCACTGTCTTTGATGCAAAACTCTTCAGGACAAATGGCTGTCCCATAACTGTTGCCGGAATGTGGGCTGGATGTGTGTGTGCATGTCCTTGTGTGTGCGTGTCCGTCCATTTGTGCGTTTGCATGTGAATTGAAAATGCTACTTTGATTTGTGAGTGTGCATTCATTTGTGTGCTTGTGCGAGTGCTGCAGAGGATTCACTTCCTTTGTCATAAGCGGATGAAACAGCTCTAGATATGGACTTTGCAATGAGACTGACAGTTTCACCAAAGAAAGAGACCCTTTCTTGTTTTGTTCTTCAAAGCTGCATGAATATTGCTGTTGGCCAGGGGGCGGATGTCAGAAAACAAGGGTGTGCATTGTTTCGCTCTGTCACTGGAGTCAAATCGGCATAGAAGAGAAGGTTTCTCTCCAGCAGGAGCCTGCTGCTGTCGTGCTCTGTGCTTCTGACAGTAATGTTACATGATCAGCATTTCTGATCCAAGCATCAAAGAAAGAGATTACGACAGCATTCACAACTCAGATGATCCTGCGAGCAATACATGGAGATAATATGTGAGCGTGTCAGCACAAATTTGCAAACTAGATAATGAACTCATTTATCAACAATAGCCTACATTCACTTGCATTTACTTATGACCGTTGTGAACTGCAAAGCATAGTAACTTGTACTCACCTTCCAAGTCAAGCATTAGCACCTTCACTCCATTAGTGGTTATGAGCTAGATAGTGTTTATTTACCCACACGTCATTTTCAGTTGCACACTGTCTCTTTGTTCTGAACAAACACATAGTCTGTACACGTCAACCTCCACCAACCCCACTGACCTCCCTAAGATGCGCCTTGCAGACTGTGCTGGAATTCAGCGTCCCGGTGCGGAAACATCCAGAAGGAGGTGGATCGAGGGTAAGCGAGAGAAAATAGCAGTGTAACCTGGATTTGGAGGCAGATGGGATTTCCATATTCTTCCAGCATGACCCACATTATAGCCGTGAACGGTTCTGAAGGCTGGGTCAGCTCTGGTGTCCGTTTGCAGGCGTGTGTCCTGGGCACAAGTGTTGTGGAAGCTGTGCCAGGCTGGATAGGGGCTGGATAGGGTCCGGGATTACGGGTCGTGGGTTTTGAGAGTGAGTGTGTGTCTATGGAGCGAAGTAGTGTGTAGGTGTGAGGAATGCTCTGGCAACCCGACCTCATTGACACCGGGCCGTGCAAACACAATGCGGCCACTGTCCCGTACACGCACGCACGCAGACCCCGAGACAAGACCTCTCAGAACCACAGACAAAGAAGCAACCTCCTTGTCTAGTGTAGCAGGCATAAGTGTCTGAATGGGTGGTGTTAATATTAAGCTTGTTTACATCTGCTTCACAGTTGATGTCAGTATTTTAGGGAGGTTAATCTGGGCTTGTCAGTGACTGACTAGTTAAGAGGTGTGGTGGGCAAGTCTCAGTGGAGCAGGCTCATTAACCTGACATGACAGTGTAATCTCTGCACTGACACAGTACACACACATATACCCACTCACACACACAAACACACACACACGTAACTGACAGACAGCTCTGGTCACAGCTTAGATCTCTGTGAGATTCACAGAGAGCAAGGGACTATCACTAACATCCCAAAAGAAATTGTGCGTATGAAGTAGTCTGTCTTACTAACTGTCCACAGTAAGAGATGAAGTGTGGCTCCGTTGCCATGGAACGGCTAAAGAGGCACCCGCTATGTGGAGATAAGGCGTCTGGATTCCCTTAGCATGTTAAATGAGGAAGGGGGCTTTTATGTTTGATCAGCCATGTCCTTTAATTCAAGGCATTTAAATTTCTTGATTCAGTTCTCTTCCTGATTTATGACTATAGTCTACCACAGCAATCTGAAGATGTCACTTCCAGTTTCAGAGCAAGCTCCTCGTTGGCATCGTGTATCACCGGTGGCCTCACTTTCTCACGATTGGTGTCAAGGCCGGTTCATGGAGAGAACGTGGCAGTGTCAACAGCATAATCATCAGCTCTGAACCTTTTGTCTATCCATTCATCCATTCATCCATGAACTGCCTCTGATATTTAATTTGGTTGTCTTTAGCTTTGATTATGTCCTGCTTTGATTTGCTGTCCAGAGTTGTGTAGATTTTTGGCTGAGACACACGGTGATCAATTTTTTAAATTTATTAATTAATTTTTTGTGATGGAACATGATTAAGCGATCTACGCTCATGATCATGTACAATTTCTGCCCACCACATGTCTTCCCCCGAAGTTGACAAGTCAGCACTATCCTTCCAGGCTTTTAATAAGGCTTAATCTAATAATATCATTTCAGCAATGTTTTAAGTTTTTTATACAAACCAATAAGTTGTCCCTTCTGAAACATAGTAGCATCTTTTTTCACAACCACAAAATATGTCTTCCAACATAATTGCCAATGTTTAGGGATTAAAAAAATCGTTGTCAGCGTATGCTTGAAAGTCCAGCTGTTTCAGAACTTCTCAGACCAGCCTGTCTGGCATTAACAAATATGTCACATTTAAAGTCTCTTAAATCACCTTTATTCCCCATTATGATATTTGCTTTGGACTTCAGGTCTTGACCATGTCTACATGCTGCCATGTGATGCTAATATCTAATGCTGTTTAGATTTGTACAGGCAGTTGCACAGGTGAGTGTGTGTAGGTATATATTTCTGCAGACCTGAGTATGAAAGCATCACATGGCAGTTCTTGAGATTTCCCCAAGACAGTTTTGAGAGAGGTGGACCCAGCGTGACCTCTTGACCTGGACCCTCCCTTTTCTGACAGTTGGACAATGATGTCATGCACGGATTACCACCTTTAGAAGATAACTTGACAGTTGACCACTGATCGTCCCCACAACACCTAAACATGAATTCCACATAATAACACTGAGGCTGTTTGGATGTCTAAATATATTCTGTGCTAATAGTGAAATAAAACTACAAACTGAGTTAAACTATATTACCGAGATATTTATGTCTTTATGTTAGAATTTTAGTTCTATTAATGTTTCCAACATATTTACTGTAATATCATTTTTAGTTGTTTTGGATGGCTGCAGTAGAATGGAGAAGCTTTATGACAAACAGTGGAGGAAAGGAATGGTGAGAGCGTCTGGACAGTGGAGGAGAAAAGACAGGAGTTTTGTGAGGTTAAAGGAAAAGACACAGACAAAGTTGTAGTAGGGGGAGGTGCGTGTGTGTGCGTGTGTGCGTGTGTGTGTGTGTGTGTGTGGGAAGAAAAAAAAGAATGTCTATTTCCCCTCATGGGTCTACATGGAAGTTCCTTAAACATTCCTTACAGGCTGGGAGGGCGTGCCGAATAACATAAAAAGAGTTTCATCAGCCAATAGGATCCTGGAAAGGAAATGTCAGGATTGAGGCAGAACTGGGATGGTGTCATGTTACATTCTGCCCTCCCTCCTCAAGCCTGAGTGCAAGGGACAGAGCGAGAGAAGGAGGGAAAAGGAGAGCTAAGGACAGACAGAAAGAGGGAGAAACACAGAACTATATGGGACCGTCTCATTCTTGGCCTCTGAGATCACGGAATAGGACGATGTGCTACTGTCTGCCCTGACTTTTTCTTTTAATCCAACAGACAACAATAAGGAAGTTTGGACTGGAGGTGGTTAGTCCAAAGGAGTTTTTTTTTTTTTTTTTTTTGGTGGGATAAATCTCTGGACTGTTAGACGGTGTCTAAAGTCTCAGCGACTCGCACAGCGGGACTAAAAATGAATTATCTGGTGAGTGAATGAGTGTGTCTGTTATACGTGTGTAAGTGATGTGCTCAGTGCTGTGTGACTGGTCTAAGTTGGCTTTACGAAATAATCCAGCTGTGGAAGAAGACAAGGAGTTAGCAGACCAAGGCGAGTAAAAAGACTCAAGAGAAAGGAACTCCAAATTCTTTCATTTTACCTCCCTTTGTCACAACTCGGTAGGGGTCTGACTGTATATTTTGTGTGTGTATTCTGCGTCTGTTTGAGGATTTGAAAACAACCTTATTTGTCCCAACACATCCTGGTTTAAGTCACTTGTATATAATCTCATAAAAACTTGTTATTAATAAGTATAACCTCACAGACATGAAGAAACATGCAGATGTTCCTCTGGCTGGTCATTTCCTAGGCCGGAAATCTCTGTGTTATTGTTTTTGCAGCAGTCTTTTCCTCAGGACTTTGTTAAAGTGCTTATGAGATAGTGTTTTAGGCAGAGTGTACATATAGGAAAGAACCCGAGCCACTGAGGCATGACGCTGCCACTGGTGTCTCCTCACACTGCTGACTCAGGAGAATGATGATAGATTAAGGTCTTATTATGGACGTCAAGCACATAGCGAGAAAAAGAAAAAGAGAGGAATGGAGAAATGCATTACATAGCCCAGGCCTGAGTCTTGGCAAGCGGTATCCTTTCCTTGCTATTGTTTGAAAGTGCTGGCATGCACTCAGCTTGTAAGGGCAGGAATGACACAGGGCTTTGGTATTTAGAAAGCAGATCTAGTTCCATTGAAGGAGGACTTTGCTCCCTACGTGCCTGGGCCGACCCCCTGCGTGGCATCGGGTTATTTCTCATCCAGTAGAAAGGTTTTTGCTTGTGCACTTTCACAACAAAGTTGATCAGGTTTCAAGAGTGTCATAATGCGTTGTTAGGACATCTAGAACCAACTCTTTTCTTGACAGTTCAGTGCTAAAATGAGCTATATCCCAAAAAAAAAAAAGTTTTCGGGTTTACAACTGTGACTAGGCTTTTGTCCTTTCCGTTAGTAACAGCAAGTCATGTTTATGCTATTAAGTCTTAGTCATTTCATGAGAAAAAAAGGAGTTTTGAACAGCTCTCACAATCCGATTAGCTAGTTAAACCCGCCTCAGCTGATGGAACTTGGCTCATTAGACTGATCCTGAATCAGCATCTAAAAAAAGTGTTCTGTACTATGGGGGACATGAGTGTAAGACTCAAAAAATGGAGAGAGAGAGAGAGAGAAGCACTTCTAACCTCCCACAGCAGAGTGATTTCTCCCAGTGACTCAGACTTGACTCACGCCCAACCCCTGGTGCTCAAGAGAGTAGAATCCCCCACCTCCACTGACTCCTCAGGGGGTTTGACTCTTCAGGCCTGATCATTGTACATCATTAGTAGATGGTGCTTTTATAAGGTCTTTCTTAGCGCAGAGCTAAAAAAAAAAACATTGGATCAGTACTGGGCTGGTCTAAAATCCATAGATGGTCCACATGCAAAAGGGGAGTGTGTTTGCTGACTCATAGAAAGAGGTTTTAGCTACTTCCTAGTATTCTAGTTATAATTTAACTAGATAGTTTTGCTTTGAGTTGTGACTAAGGCTTGTGCAGTAGAACTTTATTTTCAGGTGTGAAACCTTTTGGATAAAAATACATACTGGTGCTTCCTTAACCTTCCATACTGATGTCTACCTGGACAGATTTACAATCTAAATGTGTTATAGTCAGTGCCGCTTAAAAAAACTTTCATATTTTTTTTTATATGAAGTTGGCAGGCGCGAGGTTTCATAGTTAGGACTGAAGTTGTAAATTGATAATGCTAAAGTTTAAGCTCATAAAGCATTAGATCTCTCTCTGTCCCTTTATGTTTCTCTTTTTATATCTCACCCTCTGTTTTTCAGTTTACATCTATTTATCTATTTATGTGACCAAACACAACTCTGTTTGTCTTTTTTCTTTCTCCTTTTCCTTCTCCAAGGTCGTATATAACAGTCCTGTTGCAAAGCAAATATATTTTGGAGTGTAATAGATATGTGCCTAGGGCCTAGTCTTTTCGTGAGGATAGGCACTAGCTGTTGGGCTTTCTATACCGCTTAATCCTGTGTTCAGGGTCGCGGGGGACCTGGAGCCTATCCCAGGAGACTTCGGGCACTAGGC
>JAQQZS010000037.1:17269679-17281287 GCA_030068045.1 Platyallabes tihoni
ATATAAATAAATAATTTTAAAAAGGCAATAATAATAAATATATATTTATAATAATTTCTCTAGGGAAATGTTATATCACAAGAAATATCGTTATCGCAATATTCAACAACAATATCGCATATCGCATATTTTCCTAATATCGTGCAGCCCTACTCCTGACTGTATTGGAGTATTGTTTGTTTTGTACCACTGTATTCGTCTTTGCTCTATGGGAGGGGGATTTCTAGACGTTTTGTTGTTTTTATGAAAATAAGTTATATCTGGCACCCATGACGTTAAATGTAATAACAGAACAAAGGGGTACATTTCATGTAACCTTTTATATTGCAAATTTAAATATACCCTTATGAAGAGTGTTGTTGATTGTCCTTTTTATTTTCTCTCTTTCTCAAGCAGAACGTGTTGGCCAAGGCTCTGTATGACAATGTGGCGGAGTCTCCAGACGAGCTATCCTTCCGGAAAGGTGACATTATGACAGTGCTTGAGAGGGACACGCAAGGCCTAGATGGCTGGTGGCTCTGTTCTCTGCATGGGCGCCAGGGCATTGTACCAGGTAACCGCCTAAAGATCCTGGTAGGCATGTATGACAAGCAGCAGCAGTCTTCCAGCTCCCCGTTATGCTCATCTCAGAGCCTCATCAGCATTCCACCTAGTGCCTACACCAAGCCTTCACCTGCCGCCCAGTACACAGCCATGCACCCTGCCTGTACTAGCCCTCCCAGCCTGTACCAAGTGCCCACTGGGCCACAGACTCCACAACTCCAGTCCAAGGCTCCACCCCTCACGCAGAAACAAAGTGCTGGTAAATATCACCCAGCTGGCCAGGATATCTACCAGGTGCCACCCTCCATGGGAGCACCAGTCCAAGATATCTACCAGGTACCACCCACAAGTGGAGGACAGGACGTATACCAAGTGCCCCCCTCTTTGAACCTGAAACAAGACGTCTACCAGATTCCTCCCTCCATGGAAAAGCGAGGCTGGGACACCCCAAAGACGCTGGGAAAGGTAGGAACAATGCATATACAGTACAGACATCCCAGTGCAGGAAATGGTCTTCACTTCCAGTTTAACATGAGAAAATTTTTTAACTTGTCATCAGAGACAGATGTTTTCTGTCAACTCAACTCTCGAGCTGGATCTCTTATGTTATTATTATTATTATTATTATTATTATTATTATTATTATCACCATTATTAGTAGTAGTAAGACATAGCACACCAAGAACCAAACATGGAATGCATAAATGTTCAAGACACAGTAGTCAGAATTTTCTCCTACTTCATGAGATTCACATGAGAAAAAAAATTGATCTTGGAGTGCAGCCATCAAGAGGCTGAAGGGAATAAAGAAAGAGAAAGAGTTTAGAATAGCAAAAGAAGCAAAAGGCATTTAAGAGAGCGAGTGGCTGGAATTAAAAATAATGTAATAAATAATGCATTAGGATGTAGTAGCAAAGACTGCAAACATTGTAGGGTTGAGGGAGGTGAGTAATTCATTTTCAGTGGATATCTTTAGGTCTTCTGCAGTGGGCAGTGCCACGCCTCCTGGGACTGGCAGGAGCACAGAGCCATATGCCAGGGGCGCATTAGCAGTTGGAGTGAATGAAGTGAAGTGAAATATCACAGCTGTTGCCCCAGTGTGTTCTTTAAATGTCTACGACATTGTTTTTATACATAACACTTGAAATAATTACCCCATTACAGCAATAGTAAAATATAAGTGTATTAAACAGATACCATAAAACCCAGTGGTCAAACAGGTATAACTCTGGCAGTATCGACCATACTAATTATAGCTGTTGCTGGGGACTTCATGGGATTATTGTGATGAACAGTGTGAGCGACTGAATGTTAATGATCTAAATTATGTGCTGCATAAGACCATGCATGGATCTGAACATCTTCCGAACACCCAATTTATTATAAAAAAAAACAAAACAAAGAATGATGCACGTATGTGCCATTGCAAGGGTCAGGCAGTGAGATAAGAAGTGAGTGTAATGTCATTGATCTGTAGTCAAGGCCAGGGTTGAGATAGCGGCTGAGATCAATGCTAGAGAGATCAATGCTAAGCTCCTCAGGGGTTTGGTGTCATACTAGAGCTCACATGTTAGTGATAAGACAATCATTGTGTCTAAAGTCTGGATCAGTCCTACACATAACATAACTGCTCAGTGAGATGCCCAGAATATTTCTTAGGTTCTTCATGTAAACAGACCATTTTAGACTGTAGTTTTTTTTTTTTTTTTTAATAAACAGCTGATCAGTTCAATCTTGGTTATTTTTCATTTTGCTTTAGCCAGATCTAAAAAGTTAAGTTTAGCCAGACTGAAAGTTATGATTGTAGATTATGATATTTTTTTGGAAATCATCGTTGTACTTGAAGAAATTCATCACGTTTAATGTTAATCTGGGGCAAGTAAACAGAAACAGTAAGGATAAATTACGAGTCACACAACACCAAGAATTTGGGTCAAAGAAGGTTAATGACCTCTGGTGTTCTTGTACACATACACCCAGATATAAGTTAGTGCAGGATCAGCCTTGTTCTCTCAGTCCATCTTAATGAAAACAGGAAACGGTACATACAGTACTACATTTAGGCCAAAAAGTACATGAAAGTTGATACTGTGTGTGTGTGTGTGTGTGTGTGTGTGATTATGTATATATAAATTGGGTAGGAAGGTCCCAATTTGAAGGATAACAAGCTAATAATATTGAGGGACATATCCAGTTCAGCTGCGTGGACCCTGAGGGGTGAATGGCATGTTGGTGGCTGATGGTACTAAAGCAGCAAAAGCAGCTGGGATTGGTGTCACATCAAAGCACATTTCAGATGGGGAGTGTCGGCACACGGCCCTCAAAGCTCAAGCATGCTCTTCTGTCGGGCCTGAAATGTCTATGCTCTCTTCCCATTAGCTTTAGGGCCCTTTTTATTCCTTGTTCTTCCTCTTTCCATGGTATTTTATTGCCAGTGGTTTTCTTTATATTTTTCCCATGACTGTGCCACAAAGGCAGCTCAAACTCCATGGTAAGAGTCGTATTTTCTATAACCAGGAAAACAAATACAGCCAGAATCCTCAGTTGGCCTAATAAAAATGTATTCATTATTCATGGCTTAAATACGGTTTGTACATAATATTTTTGTGTTTCGGAGCGAGGATTTTCTCGTGTACTTGTCCCACCTGTAAAGTCATGACACATAGAGTAAAGACAATGAGCCGACTCTAATCCTTCTTCACCTTTGACTAAGATGTTGGACGAATTTCCTAACCATATACCTTAATGACGCTAACACACTCCCTGGTTGCTTAGTTGCACATTAACCAGAAGGATGTGGCAATTCAGCTCTGTGTGCACATTGACCTCTTTAAGTAAACAGAATCATATGAAAGCTAAATTGAAAGAAAGAAAACATTGTGAGAAAGGACCAGATGGCCCACATATGCATGAATGACTTGATTTGATAAAGTATAATCACTGTGCATCCTGTTCCTAATTTAACTCCTTATATTCTGTACTGGCCATTTTTGCCCATGTGTAAAAAGAGTGAACATGTATGCACATGATGTGTATTATTAAGGAATATTACACTTGAGGTTGTGCCATTGTTCTGAATATTATCACGGCTGTTATGAAGTTATGAAGATATAACAGCCGTGCTGATATTCAATACAACACTCAGGTGTAATATTACATAACGGTTCCACAAACACAATTTTTTACCAACAGTTTATGATTTGTTTGTTTATTTACCAGTTATTTTGCTCCATCCTTATGTGAATGGCAGAACTAACTAACCATGACTGGCAGAGCTGGTGACCAACAGTCATTCACAGACATTAACCTGGGTGAAAGGTTTAAACTCTTACTGGTACTACAGTATGGGGCCAAATGGTAAGGAGAATAAAACATGGAGGTAGTGGACAGACCTGTAATAAGTTTAAGTCATAAGTTTCTCTTTATATTTCCACTTTTTTCACTATCAGCTACCTTAATGTCCTGGTTTCGGGGTTGAGTCAAATAGCATTAAGCGGAAAGCTGGTGCTCTAGGATGTGCAGTCACTTGTCCCCAAGTACTGAATTGAACCCGGACCCTGGAGGTGCAAGGCAACAGTGCTAACCACTACACCACCGTGCCTCCCTTAGCTCTTTCTGTCTTAACAAAATTAAGTCTTGTCCAACTTAATATGACTTGTCTTCACAAGGAGTTTCAAATTGAAGAAGGTTAAGTTCAATACACTGCTAACAATTCCTGCAATGGTAGCATTATGTCCTTGTGCGCAAATCGGAAATTTACAAATATTTGTGTGCATGTGTGTGTGTGAGAGAGAGAGAGAGAGAGAGAGAGAGAGAGATATGCCTGTGAGGGAAATGCCTGAACCCGTGCCAATGTGCTCCCACTATGCAGAAATCTGCAGGCAAATTCAAAGAAGAGATGCCAACTCAAGATGGTCTTCTCAACTCCAAGTTCCATCACATTAATATAGCTACATGAGGCATCAGTAGCAAACAAAGTAGAACATATTACTTTTAAATGAGTTCACTCATCACAGTTACTTGGCTAGAGGTTTTGTTTCAGATAATCCTCATGATGGCTTTAATATGTACTTTTATTTGAGCATTGAAAAGGCCAGGTTTGAACAGCTCTATGTTTCAGGTGAACACTTGAGATGTTAAGCCCAGTCTAAAATTACACTTGCAGTCTAAAACCCAGTCAGATTTGTCAGTCAGTCTGCTCAGAAAGCAAATTCATAATCACCATGTGTCGGTCCAGTGCACAGCGGAACAGGCAGAGGAATTAAAAACGGAGGAGGAGATGTGAAGAAAGAAGGATGTGTAAGCTTATCTATAGCACCAGCTCTTAGGAGGAATTGAAAGGAGCTGCTAAACACGCGCGGAGGAAGAATGCATCCGGATATAGCCTGTAGTGATACTGAAATCTCAGCAGTCTGCCGAAACTAGAATCATATTATAGTGTTAATCAATGGTAAAGAAGGAACCAAAAAAACACCCACATATGTCTTGTCTTTCAGTGTCACAACCTGTCGATGTGTTGACTGTGCTGAGTGTGTATTGGTGCCTCACATTATAAGTATTTTCTGGGAATATGTAGATCAACTATAACAGTCAAAACACACACACACACACACACACACACACACACACGGAGAGAAAGAGGGCATGCAGCACTCTCTTCCTCTTATTGTGTGTTGTGTACGTGTCTGAGCTGTGGGCATTCCCCTGGCAGGGCTATAATCTCCTGTATGTCTCTTTCCGTGTATTTGTTTGTACTGGAGACTCGTCTCTCCGAGTGACGGAAGAACAGCTCGTGCTTAAGGAACGCTTATAGCTTAGAGTAACAAGTGGCGCTAGGAGGAACGATATCGTTAGATAGAGAGAGAAAGAGAGAGGGGAGCTGTATCATATACTCTTTTAATCTCTGAATTGATTTTTGTCAGCTTACCGAATACCAAATTAAACATTTATCTTGATTAAGAACACAATTTTTTTTTTAATCTTCAAAATACATGATGCTATAATTTCACAAACGTAATTATTATAAAATTGACCGATCTTTCATTACACTAAATCATTCATCTGCTAGTAGCCAGAAATTGAGGAAGAAAATAAAAACTATTACAGAACATAATTACATTAAAATTACATAATTATAGAACAGAAACATTATTACTGAAAGTGTTTAGAGATGAACTTGTTTTAGAACTATTTAAAACCACCTGTTTTTCGTTCTATGCTTTATAAAATTCAAAGGAATAAAAAAAATACATAAATAAATACACATACAAATAGATCATTTTAGTATTGCCTTGATCTCGTATATAAAAATTTATCAAGTGAAACATAACACCCATTTATCCACTTTATGTGCCACTTATCCAGTGTAGAGTTCCAGTGGGCACAACTTATCATAGGGCACAATCTCTCTTTAGTCTGACAAGAGGCTAGAGTCAGGATTCGAACCCCCAACCCTGAGGGTGTGAGGCAACATCCAGTATTAACATTGAACTTGTTCTAGCCAAAAGAGTTCAGGAAGCTCTTCTGCGGTGGAGGTGACTGATTTGCTCATTTAGTCGAGTCCCCTGCCTCACCCACTGTTCTCTGCAGCCTGGCATGTCAAGTCACTAGAGAGTCTTCATCCGTGAACCCTACACACACACACACACACACACACACACACACACTCGTGCACCACTCCCTGCAGGACAGTTAAAAGGTCAGTGAATGTGTGTCATTGTCTCTGAAGACAGCGCTCTGCTTCTTAGTCAGACGGGATGGGGATGTCCTCTGTTACCTGCTGTGGACTCATTTTCTGCTCTGCTAGCTTGACACGGAAGAAGAAAAAAAAGAAAAGAGATGGGAGTTACAGGGAAACGAGACACCAGGCCCAGAGCTGTTGTGGTGGGCCGGCAGGTGGAGGATAAAGACAGGGAGGAGGGCTCTGGTTTCTCATGTAGAGCCACAGACTGTGGCCTTTCATTAGCTGGCCACAAAGGCAGCATGGGTTTGGGACAGAGCCGGAGGGATGACGAGCCCAGTGCTGCTGCCCCTTACTATAAACATGAGGGCTTTCGCAACCTCTTTATTTGTGCTCCAGTGGCCCTCATCAAAGGCTTGAGATATTAGAGCAGGGCACAGGGATGGCTTTGTACTGCACAGAGCACGGAGTACATGGAGTGGAGGAATGGGGAGCCTGGCTTAACACACACACCTACACACACACACACTCACACACGTGCAGACACACATTTATACACTAATGAGGCTAAGAGTGTGCGTTTTAGGTACTTGTATGTGTACATATCACATGTTTGCTTTAGTAAGCAAACTTTCATGCTTTAATTGGTTCCTCTTAGGCAGCTGCTGCAGGGGAAATCTACATGTTCGTCTCGTTAGTGATCATGACGACGTTTTGCTGTCCTGAAGGGCACGCATGAAAGGAGACTAGATCTACTCTTAGTATTCTAATAGAAACCACTTGTTACAGTCAGGGTGTCCACTTTATCTAATCGCTATTCATAATTCATAAAGATAGTTTCCAGTGTCTAGTATCAGAAATCCAGAAATCTTTACAGATGAAGAGTGTGTTTTCTGCTTTACAAAAAAAAAAATTAGCTTTACACACAAGCACATTTTCACACACACTGGTCTCAGGCTCTGGCTAGCCTTTGATCAGAGGCAGCAGGTCTGACGTGGTCTCCAAGGACACACACTCATCCCGCTCTTATTAATTGGTGTTGGAAACAAACGTGTGTGTGTGTGTGTGTGTGTGTGTGTGTGTGTGTGTGCGTGTGTGTGTGAAAGAGTATTCTGACACATGTATTTATAGGCTACAGACAGTAAAGAGAGATAGAGGGCAAAAGTAACATTCAAGTGTGCAGGAGATAAATTGGGTGGTGAGACTGAGAGGGTTAGAAAAGCAGAGAGTAAATAAGGAGGCACCTCATCATTTAATTTAAAAACATAATAATAAAAAAAAAAGGCAGGCAGTTTGCAAAAGACTGTCGGGAGCTAGAACATTAAAACGGAGAGAAGGTCTTACAGAGAAAGAAGAATAAGCGGCCGACACAGGAAGCACCCGAACTTGGGGTTGTAGTTTATTCTCTACCAGTTTAGCAGATGAATGTCATGGGCACAAGCGAATGCATTGTCAATACTACAGTGATCGCAATCTATCGTTGACAAAACAGTAAACGTAATTTAAGTACAAGATCAGCAGAGCCTTGGAAAAGTCATCAGCCGTCATTGTTGCAAATGAACACATTTTTTTTGCTTTTGTTTTACAAGTTGTTGTGCCAGGTAAATGATTTTAAAAGTCCAGATTGTTCATTACATTTGTAACGAGTTTGTTAATATTGCAAAACGCATTTTCCCATAGGACATTATGTTAATGCCGATAATCTGTTCCAGTCCCCCAAAATATTACCAATATTACCAATATCCAATATTTAGGAGAGACATGTAAATTCAGTAAAATATGAAATAAGTACACATTAAACCTTACTTAATCTAAATGTATGATTCTTTTGGCACTGGCTGTTTTAAAAACAAAAATGAATTTGGCTCCCTTTCTTCTTGCTAAATTTTAGTGTTTCGTATGCCGAGGCAAATTTCTTGCAAAATTTCTGTTTTTAAAGCAAAAATTTGTGAGGAGGGACCTTTTTTATGTCGAGGTATAAAAACGGTATCTTCTTTTTATATGCATATAAGACAGACACGACATACAACGGTTCTCAGTCTTCATGAATTTATTTCATAAATGCTCCTGATTTAAATTTCAGTGTTTGGTCTATGGTCCATATTTGATTCCTGGCCAGACTCGATTCCCGTCTCTGTGTGCATGGAGTTCGCATGTTCTCCGCGTGCTTGGTGGGTTGTCTCCTCCCACAGTCCAAAGATGTGCCCCGCGATGGATTGGCACCCAGTCCAGGGTGTACCCCTCCTCGTGCCCTAAGCCTCCTGGGATAGGCTCCAGGTCCCCCACGACCCTGAATACAGGATAAAGCGGTATAGACGATGAGTGAGTGAGTGTATACATAGTGTTAAATGAGGCCCAGGGTTAGTGGTACCATTACACAATTTTGTATGGTCATTTGGTACAATAACCTTCAGCATAGGACTCACAGTGAAAGGGAGAAGCATAGTCCTAGTTCCAGGCAGATGAAAAAAAGTCCTTGCTGTATGACAATGCGTGACTGTGTGTGTTTGTGTGAGGAGCAGCATGCTATCCCACCCAACATTGTCATGACAGTAATTTGGAGAACATGTTTGAAGGTCTCACGGAAGCTAGCATGGCTGTGTATGGATTAAGGATGGGGTCTCTCTGTCTCCATGAGCCCGGCAGGCCCCCTAAATCGGCACACATGGCACATGCCATGTGGCGCTCATAAACTGACACATGCGCTCATATGCACAAGTGCAGAATTAATTACCTACTTATTAATCCAACGTTGGGTTTAGTGCAGGAGAGGAGGACTATAAATCTCTCACTCTGTCTCCTTTACTGCTGCTGTTGGTTCTAAACCGGCTCATACGGCAGCTGTATTCTCTGCAGCCTCTTTAAATTAGGCTTTAACCATTCTTCTGGTTAAGGAGGGGGGTTGTAGTCTCTCATGTCAACTGCACAGTAGTAGGCGCCCACATTAAACCAGCCATGAAAATGGAGAAAGCTTGACTTCAATCAAGCTGCAATAAAAAAAAAGGAACTTCAGTGAAGCTGTAGTAAAACCTTGAACCCGAGAGTGAAAATCAAAGCGGGTTAGAGTGGGCACTTTGAAAGCACAGCTGTTTGGATGCCCTAGAAAAGGCTACTATATGTAGGAGTATGTATATACTGTATATGTGTCTTGCTGATGAGGCAGCTGCTTTGGCACTCACACGACACCCTGCCACGCAGCCCAGCCAAGAACTCTTTGGATTATTTGCATTATCCTATTCTGCCTATATACATACGAACTAACACCAATGTTGTCACACAGCTTGTGTGATCCTGAGATCTATTCAGTTATTTTGGTGGAAGTTACCTAGTGGGATAAATTTTAAACAAATGCAGCCTTTGCTTTCATGTACTCTCCAAATCTAGTGCAAGATGTGATGTATTTAAATTGACAGTAGGTACCTACTTCAAGTCTATAAAGTACATTTTGTCCAGAGGAATACAATTTATTGACATTTAAAGAGAAATGCACAAATACTAAAGTCTAATGAGTTAAAAGCCCCTGAAACCTACCTTTAATACCTGAAACTTAATTTTTAAAATATGTGTATAAACAGTAGTTGTGGTTTCACATACAATAAATGTGCAAGTGGATTACACTTTTAGCACCAAGAATTAGAGACTCCTAGCACATGTTTCCATGTAAGCCGTTCTCGTGTGGTAGAAATGATCTGGCCTTATCCTGCCCTCATGCTTATTCTTTCAACAAATGTGCTGTGGATAGTGGAGGTAGTAAAAACTTTTCATCTCTGTCTGAACAACAGCAACATGAATGCCACCCAGACACACAGACACAGAGACCCCCTACCTGCACTTGGCAACCTAAAACAAAACCACAGAGGACAGCTTGCTCCACAGATGGCCAGTGTGTGAGTTCTTGGGGTTAACAGTGTATTGTCATGCATGGCCAGTCATATATCTTCTCGTGTGTGTTGGGTTAACATATAAATGCATGAGATAGAGATAGAGATCGATAGAGCATTTTATTGAAATGTGAAAGTGTGTTTGAAATATCATAACTTTTTTGCACTCTTGTACGCTTGTGTTATTTACTGTAGTCACTGCAATGTTTTCAACTAGTAGGATTAAGATGAACTTTACCTGGAACTAACTGAAGCTGAAATAGTAAATTTAATAAAATTCTTAAATCTATTGCTTATCATGCACTACACAAAGAGCAATTATTTCATGTGTTGTTTATTTTGCACCACTGGCGTAATTACGTTCGCATTTCATCATTTATAAATCACATTTGTTACTTCCTCTAATACTTACATTAGATCCCTTTCAGAGAGTTTCCAAAGTGGCTTGAATACCAGTTTTGAGTGGTGGCATGTATCACTATTTCAGATGGGGTCACAGCTAGTGTCATGGGGAGACCTCAGACATTGGAGTGGTCCTTATGGGGCCTGATGGCATGCAATCTGTTCCTTACTTCAGTGGTGACCCTTATACACAGTTGAAATTTGTGATTGTTACTTTTGATCAGCTGCCACGGTCACTGCTAAACCATTATCTCCCCCATGTCCAGCACAGCACTGCGGAGGACTCTTAGTGACATCATCGTTAAGGCAACCAGCTCATGAATGTTGTGACAGCTGGTTCCCACCCTCCTCAAGCACACACACTCACTTCTCATTCATTTACAAGCGTTCGTTTAGTTACATTGATGAGAGGTTGGGTGATAGTCAGTGGACCATATGGCTCTCTGCCACACTCATTGATAATTCACATTATTGATTGCTGTTTCTTTCGGAAGGCCCTTCAGTGGGTCTCGGTGGGCTACTGAAGAGGCTTACGGCGGAAGGCAAAAGTGAAAGGCGTTCAATTGGATTGGCACGTTTAGCTGTGCAAATGGTGGATAATGTGGCTTTTAATCTATTTAAATGCATGGGGGTTTGTTTTCATGTATAGCTCTAGGGGTCAAACGATTATCTGCATTTCTCTAGTTCCTTTTAATCCTTTTGACACAACCCTCAAGTGTTGACCTTTTTAAATAATTTTTTGATTAATATTACAAAAAATGTTATTTAGGATAAACATACTTCATGCATTACTAAGTAATCCTGGAAAGCCCCCAGTGTGATACATTTTTAATTTTCCCAAATGACAAACCCTTTAATTTTTCAGTTCATCCAACAGTAAACAATATTGTTTTTATGTGAGGATATCTATATAAAATAAACACATGCAGTATATATAAAAATGCCTGGAGATCAGTGATGCGCGGGTCGTCTTTGAACCCGTGGACCCCGCGGGTAACCCGCGAGTCGGGTTGGGGCGGGTAAATAAATTGTCACTTTATTTGCGGGGCGGGTTGGGGCGGGTCATTAAAAACAAAATTAAATAAAAAATCCATGTATGTTG
>JAQQZS010000037.1:17284649-17303587 GCA_030068045.1 Platyallabes tihoni
CACACACACACACACACACTCTCTCTCACACACACACACACACACACTCTCTCTCACACACACACACACACACACACTCTCTCTCACACACACACACACACTCTCTCTCACACACACACACACACACAACCTCAGGACACAGCTAGAGAGTAAAGTAAAGAGTGGGGGGACGACAGAGAGATCAAGAGAAGGGAAGAGTAAAAGGGAAATAGATAAAGAATGAATTAGAGTATACATTAAAGCATTTGGTTTATACCAGGTTGTGGTCTGACACACTATAGAAGAGAAAGTGGGAGAATAATAGTGGTAGTGGGTCCTGTTACATTATACTCAGCTCCATTAGGTATTTAGTTTTAAATGAGGTATTTTAATTAGTGAGACAATTTTCTTAATTTTGCCTCTACTCCATCACAATGGATCTGGAATTAAGAAATGAATTTGTGATTAAATTGTAGACTTTCATCTTTAATCACGTTTTTTACTATCTATCTATCATCTATCTATCATTTATCTATCATCTATATATATATATATATATATATATATATATATTTAAAGAGATAGCAGGAACTTTAGGAGTAGCCAAATCAACTAGGTTGTACATTTATTAAAAAAAAAAAATAAAAAAAAGTAGAAATGCACTGATGAGCTCAGCAACACCAAAAGAAATGTAAGACTACAGAAGACAACTGGATGAGCACAAGTGGATGATTACAGAATTCTTACTTAGTGAAGGCAAGCCCCCTTCAGAACACAATCAAAACACACTGTAATCATGAATGTAAATACTGACGGTTTACTGCAAAGCCTGTCCAGTTCGGGTACAATATTAGGAAGAGGAGAGTATAGAGAAGGAAAGGAAGAGCTCATGGTCCAAAGTATACAACTTTATCTGTCCAACATGGTGGAGGCGGTATCATGACATGGGCATGTTAGAACTGCTAATGGAACTGCGTCACTGGTGTTTATTGAAGGTGTGACTGCTGATAGAAGTACAAGATGAATTCTGAAGTGTACGGTGCTCCTGTATATCTACTCCTCAGATTCAATCAAATGCTTACGACCGATAGGATTACGCTTTACAATATAGCAACAATATCAGACAGAAGGCAGACGCATATAAATATTCAGTTAAATGTATTTCAATTTAATTATTTTATTATTATTTTATATCAGTTTATTTGTATGGTGCTTTCAGCAAAGAACAGATTGGGTATGGAAATAATGCATATATTTATACGATTCATCCAGCTGGCTCAGTAATCTCTCTGTCCTGGTAGCATATGGAGAATATTCCATCTTGTCCTTTCGTGTTCTCAGTTTTCACCATGTGATATAAAGCGTGAAGTTAAATGTGAATGCAACATGAATGTTAATATGAAATATCTGTGTACAAACAACACACATAGTACTGTAATATTTTCTCATGACATTGGCAGTTTGGCATAAGTTTCTTTTTAGATATTTAGTTTAAAATTGTATTTGCAAACCATTCATATATCCTGTTTTTTTAAAAATGTTAATGACATTGAAACTTGTTAATTGTTTATTGCCTAGTGTAAGCATTTTGTGTTGCATGTTACTAAGGACTGTATCTACTGTTCGTGAGATATTTAATGGCAGTCATGAAATAAGTCGTTAAATAAGAAGTTAAAGTTTTTGCTACTAGATGACACCTTCCATAGTGCTCTGACACCACTTCTTAGCACAAATGGGGAATGGAGTGCGCAAAAATGCTTTCAGACTAGACACAGGCATCTTGTCAGGGGGAAAAGATTGTATGACAGGTAACAGAAAGACTGCCATGAGGAATGCTGAGGGATTACGTGTAGCAAACCTACTAATGGCTCCCATCAGGAACAGTTCTCTCACACATCACTGATTTCTCTTGTGCATGTGGGTGTGTGTGGGTGCGATATGTGTTTCAAAGTGCCAGTGGAGCCTTATCGTGTTTATCGTGTCTGCTACTCTGATTCTTTTTCATCCAGCAACATCAATAATTTCTGTTCAACCGTGATATGGATGAGAATGGTGGGAGGAAAGGCATAGGACACGGACACTGAAACAAATATCAATGACTGTAGGGAAACTTGGGGATGGGGGTTGGAGGCTAGCAAGAGGGAAAGAAAATATAATGTCCTTAAAACTAATTCCTTATTTTCAGCATTTTTTGTGCTTTTTTTCATAATGACTCTGTGACTGTTTTTTTTTACAGCTATGTGACATGGAAATGAAAGGACCAACTATCAGAGATGTGCAGGGAATCTACGACACGCCCCCTAGTGTGGAGAAGAACCAGATGCTGGCCCAGCAAATGGTGAGACGTTCATACATACACAGAGACATAGTTACCCTGGATAAAACTAATGCAGGACACATAACATCTTTGATCTGGAGAGATCATTTTGATATTAATGAATTTAAACCTATTTGAGCTTGTGAAGATGCATGAAGTAGCATCAGCCTTATTTGTACTCTTCTCTGTACTCCCTCCCAGGTGTATGACTTCCCACCATCTGTGAGTAAAGACGTTCCAGACGCACTCATCAAGGAGGATACTTATGATGTTCCACCTCATTTTATCAAAATCAAGAGTCCAAGCTCAAACGCAGCCAATCCTGAACCACCAATACCTGAAGATGTGTATGATGTGCCGCCCCCTCAGCTAGCTGGCAAATCACAGGCTGAGGCACAGGAGATCTACGACATCCCCAGCAGCCTGCACCAAGGTGACGTCTACGACTTCCCACGTGAGCGCCCACCAGTTGCTGAGGAATCAGGTGACTATATCTACGATGTACCACCACAGGTGGTACGTGATGCAGCGGGTGCTACCACAGAGGAACTGACCGTAAGCTTTAAGCGCCTATCCGCTTCCAGCACAGGAAGCACACGCAGTAATTTGTCCACTTCATCCCTAGACACAGTGCCAGTGCGGGACAGCGCGGTGCCAAACCGCCTACTTTCCCTAGACCTCGAGCAGGCCATGGAGAGGCTGTCACGCTTGCAGCAGGCAGTGGATACCTCAGCTTCAATGCTCATGTCCTTTGTCAGTAGTGACTGGAGGAACCCTACCCAGATGGAAGCGAATTTGCCCTCCATCCGACGAGCATCTGAATGCTTACGAGCATCAGTTCGGGAGCTACTGGAGTTTTCTCGTGGTGCTGTGGCCAATGCTGCCCAAGCCACTGACCGTACACTGCAGGCAAAGCTTAGCAAGCAGGTGCAAAAGATGGATGAGGCCTTTCAAGGTCTGCTCAAGCACAGTCAGGCGCTGGATGCCCTGGGTTGGGCTTCTGCTGCTCTTCCCACACCAGCTCCCAACAGTGGTGGAGACGACCTAGACCGGCTGGTCATGTGTGCCCGTGCTGTGCCAGATGACACCAAGCAGCTAGCATCCTTCCTACACGGCAATGCGACATTACTCTTCAGAAGGACAAACAGGCAGCAGCAGCAGACCTCAGACGTGTTCGGCCAGCTGAGCAGCAGCAGCTCTAATGTCTCAGCCTATCAGACAGGCACACCCGACAGGACCAACATCCAGTCACGTCCCCTGCCTTCACCGCCCAAATTCACACCAGAAGAGGAGCCTCCTGAGCGGCCTTATGAAACCACAGAGGAAGGCTGGATGGAGGACTACGACTATGTACATTTACAGGTACAGAAGCCGAATCAAAGTAGAACTCTGTAAACCAATTCAACAAGGAAAAACATATAGGCATATATGCAACATATTTGAATGTGTAGTGCAGAGACAAGCCATGCATGACCTTGTCTTATGTTTTTAATAAACATGTATAGGACTTAGGATTGTGCAACAATGTTGTTTGGTTTGTTTTTCTCTAATTTGATAATTCTTTAATACCACCATTTAACCTAACTTAATAAAGATGTTAAATCTGACGAAAGGCTTCGGTAAAGACTAGCGCCGTGGGTTCTTTGGTCAAACATTCCTTAGGCTGTAATTATAACTGGCTTCACATTAGTGTATAGACCCAGGATTGCAGGTGGCTTCTCACATGGCTGCACTGCCGTCAGAGTGAGAAATGGCCTCCATATCCTCCCTCATGTGGGCTCCACTCCAAGTCCCCTAGCGTAATGCTTAAGGTGTCATCATTAATCACTTACGTTCTGGCCTGTTTTCTCTTCATAGCCCAAATACATCTCTTACTCCAGCTGCATGGATTTACTGTGTGATACATTTTTTTGCAGACATCACTGCAGATAATGTTCAAAGATTCATTTCTTGATCTGTGTCAACCACAAGGGTGGCAGACAAAAGGATTACATACATAGCATATAAAAATTACTTTTTCTTCTTAATCCACACTGCCTCCTTGTGGCTATATTAGAAATTACAACTATGTAATCTAAATTCTGTGGGGTTTTTGAGATCTTTTACATGCGTGGGTTTAACTGGGAATGGCAGGGTGGAAAAAATTATAAAACTGTATACTATACTATAATAGATATATAGAAATATAATGTATTTGTTTTCTTTTAGGGTAAGGAGGAGTTTGAGAAGAACCAGCGACAGTTGCTGGAGAAAGGCAGCATCAATAGACACAATAAGACCCAGCTAGAGCAGCAGCAGGTCAGTCATTAACTACATGGCTTTGTAAATTATAATACACCCTTTGCAAATCTGAATACACATGTTAAACAATACATATATGAAAATAATGACAAGAGGTTTAGACCCAGGATTGCAAATGGCTTCTCACATGGCGGCACTGAAAAGTGTTGCGTGAAAGTGGGGTGCTAATAAAAATGCACTGTCATATAAATTTTAAAACGGGAAAAATCATAAAATGGAAACGGTGCATTTCAATTAACCACAATGTTAACATATTAGTAGTGATGCATCATTGCATCATTAATCATTTGGTGGTAAACTATGTGAAGAGAAAATGTTCTGTACATAATTCCACTTCTAGTCAAACACCCACACATGACTTATATAAACAGGATGTAAAGTTCATAATGCAAATATTTTTAGATTAAAAACATTTTCCCCATCATCAGTTTTCCCCCCTATGACCGAAAACAAAAGCCAAATGTCTGACTTTTGCACAGTACTGTATCTTATACTGTGCAATGCGATTCATTTTACTAAATGACATGACACAGGTCTTACATGTCAGAATGCTACAATCATGCCCTTGATGTTTTGTATAAATTAGCAATCGAGTCACTTCAAGCATGTCAATATTAAATTAGCACTGGGCAGTACTATAATAATTAAAAAACAATAATTTTCTGTCTATTACATTCATTCCTGCAGCTCAAGCAGTTTGAAAGGTTGGAGCAGGAAGTCAGCCGGCCAATCAACAACGACATTTCAGGTTGGACCCCGCCCACACACTACCCACCGCCATCGCGCAGCAAGCTGTGTGCAGGTGACAGGCAGCTGTTGCTCTTCTACTCGGAGCAGTGCGAGGCCAACATCACCACACTGACAAATGCAATTGATGCTTTCTATTCATCCATCAACAACAATCAGCCACCCAAGATCTTTGTCGCTCACAGCAAATTCGTCATTCTCAGCGCCCATAAGCTGGTCTTCATCGGCGATACAGTCTCACGCCAGGCCAAGTCCCCTGAGGTTCGGAGCAGGGTGGCACAGCACAGCAACGCACTGTGTGAAAAACTGAAAGACATTGTAGTGAGCACCAAGACTGCAGCCCTGCAGTACCCCTCTCCAGGGGCAGCACGGGACATGACTGAGAGGGTCCGCGAGCTGTCTGGCTGCACCCAGCAATTCCGCATGGCCCTCAACCACCTACTTTCCATGTGAAAACAAACATGGGAGTATATAGAAACACTGAGACCACACACGCATGGAGTCCCACTGCGACTTACTTGTTCCCCGTCCATGCTTTGTGTTCCCCTACCCCTTCAAAAAAAAGACTAGAAACACTATCAGTGAATAGTGCTATGGGTTGTAAATTAATTTATGTAAATATATGAATTTCTGTAATACGATGGGGAAGTAGTGGGGCAAGAAGAAAGGATGAACTGTACCTTTTTTCGACATCAGAGGAAAAAAAAAAACAACTGTAGTTTTTAGTCATTATTCACTATTATTATTGTTATAATGTAATTATTGCCCTGATTATGATCATTGTCATCATTCTTATTATTACTGATGAGATATTAAGGGTGTCTAGAGCTTTTAATGTGTATGTAGAAGTACTTAATGGCATTTTTCATCAATGATGAGGATTTTTAATTGATTTTTATGCTAGCATGAGGGTAATGATGGCAGCAGACATGCAGTGCTTTGTCCTTTTAATCACCAGGGCAGATTCAGGGTGGGAGCAAAGTTTTACTCAATCGGCTTTATCTGGTAAAATATTCTCATGAAAACAGAAGACAAATCAGTCTCTCCACAAGTAAGATTGCAATTGGAAAACTGGTTATAAAACATGAGAAAAGAGTAACACTGTTAAGTATTTTCATTTAAACATACTGCTTATTCTTTTTAGTGCTCACTTTTCTCCCACTCCAGTCATTCTAGATTCTGTGATTTGCTGTGCACTGTTCCAGATTCTGCTGTGTTCTAGATAAGGCTTTGTATCTAGCAGCATGCCAGAGCTGCTCTCCGTTGCAGTGCTACACCCTGCTGGACAGGGTCATATAGGCCAAGAGGGTCTGTTCAGTAACTGAAAAAGATTTTTCCTTTTGGCACATTCCTGAGCGTTAATGTCTGTTAATCATGAGGGCAGGTATGTTCCTATGCGTAGGCTCTTTTTCTTTTAATAGCTCTATAAAATGTTTAACCACCTCATAGTTAAACATGCCTAATGTATTCAAATAGTACATTTTATTGAACCCCTAAAGAACTAAGCCTCTTTCACTGTACTTCAATGTGGTAACAGCTATATTGTATTTTCACTTACCTTTTTGTCACTGGAGGGCAACATTGAGAACTCCATCTGCCTCAAATGTTTCCTTGGCTTTTTAACACCCTATTAGTTGTATTTTGAATATCAGACTATGTCAGCAAAAATAAGTTGGTGAATGTGGTTATACCTTTAAGTACTACATGTTGTGCATATAGTCCAAATCCCTATCCAGTTTTGAAACAAAAAAAAGGAGCACAGTGAAAATAAATATTGACTTTGTATTTGTCGTAATGTTATTTCATCCTTGAATCTGTGTTTAAGGGTTCGGAATATCTTTGCAATGTTAAAAAAAAAAACACATACTGTAAATTGCATAACTGGAAAATATATGTTTAATATATTTTCATTAAAAAAATTGATCAAGCCAGTCTGATCTCTGTTGAATTTAACTTATATTTAAAAAAAAATAGGAATAGTGATGCATCCCAAAATACCATAACCAAAAAAAAAAAGAAAAGAAAAAAAGGCTTAGTTTGAAAATGAGATATTATAAAATCTTGTATAACCATTTTGCTTTCTCTGTTTTCCTTCACTAATTTTAGTTTTTAGAGTTGGGTTTATCCACAAGCCTCATAAAAGGAATATGCACAGCTGGTGGGCATCACCCTGGACAACTAAGATGTTCTCTCATATTATATCGACCGGTTATATTTCCTATGCTTAATGAAATATGACCAAGCCTTAGATCAGAGCTCCTCGTAGCCCATAATACCCTTTCTTTCTTTGTTGTTTTTTTAATAAACATATATAGCACTTAGGATTGTGCATAATAGAGTGGTGACATATCCCTTTTTTCAGCACCAAATAGGCAATATGATGACCTGAATTTAATTTCACTTTAACCAACTATACACAAAAAACAAAACAAAAGGGCAACATAGGCAAAGAAATACACTTACAGGCACAGATACACTTGATCACATGATTTTATGGTTTTCTTGGTTGTTTCCATGACTAAAATTATAATAATATTCTTATTTTGAGAATACTACATTTTTGCGATGTCATTCCCACAATATGGGAATGACGTCGCAAAAAAGCATTTACATGTTATAAACGTAATGATAACTGTTTGATGTCTTTGAAGCCTCCCCATTAAAACACACCGGTAAGGCTTCCATATAAGCACATATTTTTTCAATCGTCATTGACCTATGCTGTGTTGCCAGCACGTATCTGTGCTGCTTCGGTTTTAAGGGTAACTCTTAGGTGTCAAACTAATGATTTCATTCTTAGTACTACTTGCACTACTGGGGAACGTAGTATACTTGTAGATATCCCAGAGAGTAAATTGCCCCAGTTTTTACTTTATAAAACAATATTTTAAGGTATACTTAAAATATATTGTTAGTGAATATTGAGTACACAAAAAGTTAACATTAAATTTTTATTTTGTACTGAAATTATACTGTGAAGAATAATGTAAGTTGACTTATAGGTACAAGTATAAGTACATGCCTCTAGTTGATGCTTTAATTAATAAAATTATACTTTGAATTTTTCTGTCAGTAATCTATTTTAGCAGTTTTATACTTCAAGTATACTTGTTTTTGTGAAGCAATCTTATTATCCTCTGCTATTATATAATATTTTGTTCTTTATAGTATAGTACTCTGTTTCTATTTAGGTGCATATTTTATAAATACTGTGCATATTTAACTGTACTTTAAGTAAACTTTAAGTTAAACTAGTTAAACTTTAACTAGTAAAACATATAATTGCACTAAACTATCTGTAATAATTGTTAAACTTGCACCACTTTATAGCAGGCCTTCAACACAAGTCTGGAGCAGGGGAGAAGTGAGCTTCTCCTCGGGAATGCGTGCACTGATCTTTTGTAGTAGCACCGTCTGTAGCCAGCCTCTGATTGGCATCACCTGTGAGCATTTAACTGCCAAGCAAACAGAGAGAGAGAGAGAGAGAGAGAGCACACAGCACAGGGATCACACAGCCACACCCAAAGGGCGGGAAAAACAACACCCCAAATGAATATTAATACACATACATCCCTAGGGATGTAACAATAAAGACCACAAGATATGATTAAGAACATTTATTTTCTTTATAAATCAAACATTTTAAAGAAATATTGTACTGATGCCAAAATATAATAACCCAAATCCGTACTGCAGTTCAAAACAAAGCACAACAAACACACAGTATGAACATAGTCTTGATTTGAGAATTTCTATAAAATCAGTAGCTGGCTGCCTACAAACAGGTTATACGTCTGTAGAGTTTCCGCCCTGGTAAATACCTTTTATATCAACCAAATGTTCAAATAAAGCAAAGTAAATAAATTGCAACAAAACTTCTTTTCACATGGCCTTGGTTTATCAGAAGATATCAGAGGCAGCTCCAGGGATTTCATTTCGCTGGTCTTATGGAATATTTAATTTTCTGGACGTTCAATATAACAGTTGATGTCTTTAAGTTAATATGGAGTCCAGTTCATTATTGGACGCTTGGGTAGACTGTAGGAAAGTCCAGTCCTGAACTGCCAAACATTCAAAGAGAACATCTGTGAGCATCAGCCGAGGCCAGGACCGTCTTCGTTGTTTTTTTTTAAGTAAAGCAAAAGTAAAAGTAAACATTTCTGTATACTTGTCAGTTTAAGCAAAGTATACTTAAGTATAGATTTGTTTAGTATATCTCTGATATTCAGGCAAAAGTTTAGACACACCCATTCCAATTCCATGGTCCTTTTTGATTTTTATCTCTTTCTACATTGTAAAACAGTGCTGAAGGCTTCCAAAATATGCAATAATCTTCAGTTGATATTGAGATGTATCTGCTACATATGCTCTATACAGCCTGCATAACGGCTATAATCTGAGGTGCTGTAAATTGGTGATTTTGAGACTGGTAACTCTAAATGAACTTCTCCTCTGCAGCAGAGGCAAGTTTTTGTCTTATTTTCATGTCATGGTCTTTATAAGATCCAGTTTCATCATTTGATTGAAGGGTTTTGCAAACGCACTTGACAAAACTGTTAATGCATGAACTGCACCGGAACAGCTGACCTTCATGTCTTAAAGTAATAACTGACATTTGTTGTTACCTAATTACCTAACGCCATATGTGTTGAAATTCCAAAGTTGTAAAACCTTTTGACTGGTATCGTACGTGCATAAAAGGTAAAATGAAACTTTTAGGAGTGTACAATTTCTGGAAAGAAGAAGTGTGTATCAGCATGAAAAATCCTTCATTGTCCCCATGAATTTTCCTTCATCAATCTGGCTTATTTTGCTTGGATCATGGGTTCTATATAACATCATAGAAATTACTACTAATGTACCAGTGTTTGCCGAGTGCCCCACCATTGTAGAATCTCCTGTCAGAGTCCAACACATTTACATTCTGTGTTGCTCATTTCTCGCCGTTTAATAACAAAATAAGCCAGTGCCTGCAATACTACCTCTTCAATGCACAGACAACATTTCTGCACCCTATCCTGTGGCTGATGGAGCTTTTAGAAAACCAACTGCGGCTGTCTATTGCGGCTTCCGCTGAAAAGTGAAGATGAAGTGTTACTTCCATAAACAGCTCCAGACCAGTGTTTCGTTATGTGTGTTTCGTGAAGTTGTTTTTTTTTTTAATGAGAAACCAGGAACTTTGCATCTTCCCATAAACAGCATTGCACCTCACTTAACTGGTGTGAGAAACTCTTGAGCAATCCTTACTAGACATTTACAGTAAGACAGTTTCTTACTCTCATAATGAACGTCTTCTTCTATCTTCTATACCGCTTTATCCTGTATTCAGGGTCGCGGGGGCCTGGAGCCTATCCCAGGAAGCTTAGGGCACGAGGCAGGGTACACCCTGGACAGGGTGCCAATCCATCACAGGGCTCATAATGAACATGTCATGGCTATAATATTAGACTTGCAGTTATGTCTTTAAAGTGGTGTTTTTGTGGAACAGAATAATTATACATCATATACATTATCTTCAATAAGAGATAACCCCAAGAATTTGAAGCACAAGGTTTCATTAATTTTTAAATTGTATTTTATTTATTTGTTTGTTTGTTTGTTTACTACAGGGCCAACTATCTGTGATTCAGAAAGTTTCAACAGGTTTTTCAATTCAGTTCAATTCAGTGCTATTTTTATAGCACTTTTCACAATATATGTTGTTGCAAAGAAGCTTTACAGGGAAATATTCAAGATATACAGTGGCGTGAAAAAGTTTTTGCCCATACCTGTTTTTTTATTTATTTATTTATTTATTTACTATTTTGTTTTGAATATTTTTCACAATTAAACGATTGAGACCATCAAACATAAAATGTAATTATTACACAAAGATAACCACAGTAAAAACAAAATAAAAATTTTAAATGATGGTTTTATTTATTAATGAAAAAGTGATTACATTTAAACCTAATAACTGCAATCCAACATTTGTGATAACTGGCAATGAGTTATCAATGTCATTTAACTTTAAGTATACTTTTTTTTTTACTTGTAGGGCAAGTATTCTAAGACTGAAATCTTTAATTTGACACAACATTACTATGGAGGAATTTTAGCCCACTGTTCTTTGCAGAATTGTTTTAATTCAGACATTTTTCAGGGTTTTCAAGCATGAACAGCCTGTTTAAGGTCATCTCGATTGGATTTTAGGTCACTCCAAAACCGTAATTTTGTCTTTTTAAGCCATTCAGAGGTGAACTTGCTGGTGTATTTCAGATAATTGTCCTGTTGCATAACCCAAGTGCGTTTGAGCTTGAGATCATGAACTGATGGCAGACAGTCTTCAGGTTTTCTGGTAGAGCACAGAATTCATGATTCCGTTAATTATAGCAAGTCATGCATGTCCTGAAGCTGCACAGTCACACTACCAACACCATGTTTGACTGTTGTCTGATAGTTTTGTTATGGAATGCTGTATTAGTTTTACGTCAGAACGCACATCTTCCAAAAAAAATATAATTTTGACAGTCAGGCTATGTTTAAATAAAGTTTTTTTTATTCAATAGGTCAGGCATTAATCTGGCCTGCGTGTGGAAAGTGAAATTTAATTGGCTGTGGCACCAAAACAGACAAAAGCTGGGAAAGTGTGTTTGAGTACAGCTAAAAGTGACCTTATCAGAAAAAAAGAGAAACTCTGTTTTTTTGCGTTAAGAAATATTCTATTTTAAGTCCCATTAAAAAAATATCCTGTGCTGAGTCCTTCAAGTTTTCTTCAGCAGAAATATCCTGAGATAACACTGAATACACATGCATAACCCCTAAATTTCCTGGCACAGCAATTTCACTATCAGGCACCACAGTGGTGTAGTGGTTAGCACTGTCGCCTTGCACCTCCAGGGTCCAGGTTCGATTTCCAAATATTAGGTATTTAATAAAATAGGTTGTCATAACTCTTATGTTATGTACTGTTAAATAACATAAGAGCAATGTTGTGATGTTGTTTACTGGCCCAAAAACCAGTCCACACCAGTTCTCACAATTCAGCCTGCGTTTAGAAGGATGTACTGTTACTACCAGCTCGACAGTGAAAGACCAGAGTGTAATAGACAGTAACTTGTTCTTTGAAAATCATATCTCCAATATCACAAAAACAGCCTTTTTCCACCTTAGAAATATTGCCAAGCTTAGGAACATCTTATCCATATCCGATGCAGAAAAGCTAGTTCATGCATTCATGACCTCCAGACTGGACTATTGTAATTCATCACTAGGTGGATGTCCTGCATCCTCAATAAACAAGCTTCAGTCCAAAATGCCAGGGTTCTCACTACACTGTAAAAAATTTTCATGTAAAATTACAGTAAATTACTGGCAGCAGTTTTGCCATTTCCATAAGGTCCCACCGCAGCATTTCAATTGGTTTGAAATCTGAACTTTCCCAAAAATTTATTCATTTATTTTTTAGGCATTTTGATGTACTGTAGATTTACTGGTGTGTCATTGGCCTGCATGCCTGAATTTTGACCAAGTTTTTAGAATATTCTGGTATACAGAAATCTTTTTATTTATTTATTTATTTATTTATTTTACATAAATGGTAGACAGTTTTCTTTCCAAGACAGTTAATGTCAAAATAACACTAGTTTTTTAAATATGGTAAAAATAAATTGTACATGTGCCAGATTCTCATCTCCACCCAAACACGTGGAGCTCCATTCACAGTTTGATTTTATGCAAGTGACCCAATTTAGATCGAGATAGAAATAAACACAATGCATTGTTTGAGCAGAGTGACATGCTGTTGTCCTACAGAATAACACAGCAGTACTTTATAGCAGTGATTCCGTTAGTGTGTCGCTCAATCGAGTGTCATTAGAGAGATTTCTTGTTTATTTTTCTGATAAAACAGTGTTCCCGTTGTGTGCACGTGTGTGGAGGAAGGGTAACTATGTAAGATGAGAAGTGGAAGTGGGGAGCTTACTTAAGATTTACACACACACACACACACACACACATACACATACACACACACACAGTGCCAGCACACAAACGGAAACACTTATTTGTCAGGATTTATTTTTACTTTTTTTTTAAATTGCAGGTTAATTTGTTTTATTTTTACTTTATATTTTGTGTTAATTATTTTTATGTATTTATTTTTTTGGGCTGCGGAACAAATAATTTGAGTTTCCATTATTTCTTATGGTAAAATTTGATTTGGTTTATGAGTGTTTTGGAATACGAGCCCGCTTCCGGAACAAATTATGCTCGCAATCCAAGGTTCCACTCTGTTTTAAATTTTCCCCAAATATAAGAAGAGGGCTGAATCACTGCAGGGCTTTAAAAAGCCCTCAGTCCTTTGTGAGTTTTCAGTTGAGTTTTAGATTATTTGCTTAGATTTGTATAAGATTATAGTTGTCATGATGAGGCCTAAATACTCACTAAATATGAGCATAGCTGTGATGCTACAACATTTTTTAGAATAGGGTTGTGTTATATTGGCCTATCATTGGATAACTGACAGTGACTGAGGTCAGGTTTTAATGAGGGGTTTGATAAATACTTAGAATGTATTTTCTTTTTAGAAGGGAATAAATTATTCCTTGAAATACAGCTGTTTGTCTATTATGGGATCTAGTACACAAGTTGATTTTTATGAGAAAGCTAGTAAAAGTTTATTCTCTTCAGAGAAAATAAAACTTTCTAATTGCTGATCTGTTGTAGTTATATTGTCATTTACTTAATTAATCAAATTATCTGACTTTAAATTATTAATGGCTTCCATGTTATAGTTTATCTTGGGGGAACATACAGTATATAAGATGGAACCTTAATAGTGACTCAGGGTCTTATATAGAGTCTTATATAACCAGAGCTCTTTCAGGTTTCTCATTAGGTGCTTCAATGAGAAGAGTAAATTTGTTAGACAGGTTGGGAAAGCCTTACCATTGGCTTTGGCTGTACAATAATTTTACTGAATGGTCACCTAATTGTTAGCATTTTTATTGTCACGACTCTAATGCTTGAGGTGGGGGATTACTAAATCTGTCTGAGTTATTGCTGCAATCTTCTCCATCAAAGTGTGAACTTGTATACACTTGTAATAAATGCAGTTATTACTAACGATGGAGGAAACATGAAAGAACATGCTGCTCTACAGACTAAACAAACCAAATGTTTGCCATAAGGTGTGTTTAATGTTCCTTAAATGAAAATGTGTTGATATTACTCCAGACACATCTGGCAAGGGTGCCATCTACTGCCTGTCTTTAGACATAAAACAAATGTGTTCTTATAAAAGAAGGAACAAATTAAAAATATTATAAAATAAAGTGCAAAATTGTTTATAAAAACATGGTCAATGTTATAGTTAAAGCATTGATATAAGCAACAAACTCACAGGAGATGTTCCAAAAAATAGAAACAAATCTATAATTTAAACAAATCTATAATTCAGTTACATTTAATTCAGTTTAAATTAATTGCATTTGTACAGAAAGTTTTGCAAAGCAGTTTTACAGGAATAAAAATTCTGGATATAAATAAGAAAAAACTTGTTCCTAATATAGGTAATGGTGGCAAGGGAAAAACTTAAAAAGAACTAAACCCAAACGAGAAGCCATCCTCGTTTGGCAAATACCATAACATATATAATGAAATAACGAGACAATAAATTAATCCCCTTTATTTGTGTGTGCTATGAGGTCAAAAGTGCAATTTGTCAACAGGAAATGTGTTTTAGTTCATATAAAGCCCACTCTATAGAGATTGCCAGCTGTTCACTTATGGACACTTTGGTTAAAACAAACAAACAAACAAAAAACTCATTTTAAAAAGTCAACACAATACTTATTATACCTTGTACTTAGTAATTGCTTCATTTTTAATTGCCTCTAAACTGTCCGTGTTGTGTTTTTATTTTTCATGACTGCTAGTGTACGAGTGTGATCTTCTGCCAATGCACTGACAGGTTCATGACTCACCTCACCTGATGGATAACATGAGATACAAAGCTAACAAACTTCCAAGACAAAGGCTGAATCTCAAATCCCTCTCTAAGTCCTGAATAAGGACACTAGTTGGTATTTCTACACTGTAAAAAAAAAAAAAAAGTTGACTTAAATTAAAAAATTTAAGCCAACCGGCTACTGTCACTGTTGGGCCCTTGAGCAAGTTTCAATTAACTTTTTTAAATGATTTGGCACAACTTCAACCACTGAAGTTGAGTGAACTCAAAATTGGTTTGCAGCTGGTTGGCTTAACTTTTTACGTTAAGTCAACTTTTCTTTTTCTTTTTTTTACAGTGTACACTCTACAAAATGCACTAAATTTCCTTTTTATAATATTTGGGATTTAACCCCAGAACATTTAGTTAACTGAGGCTATTGTAAAGCAGAAGAAGAAGAGACATTTAGAAAAACTCCACCACTGTGATTTATTCTCCTTTTGGCTACATATAACTGCCAAAAAGTTCTCTCATTCCAAATATTACCTGTGCAGTTTATTAACAGAGAAGCATTGGCTAATATAGTCTTCTACCATGTAAGGTTACAACAACACAAAGGAAGAAGACAGAAGTGGATCACAGTCATACGTAGGAGGAATTAGTAATTATCAAAACACACAAGACTGCATATATTTATATTATAACGTCTTATTAATTAGAGAGCTGTATGTGTCAGTCACCTGCACATCATTTTATGACTTGTAAAGCACATCATATTCCATAGTAAGGTCTCAACAGAAGCCCTGACTGAGCTAACAATCACATAATGTGATTACCTCAGATTGTACCCCGTCTGAGGTAATCACATTATGATAACAAATCCAACAAACTTTTGCAAATGAATACCCTCATTATGTTCTTCATCTGTTTTTACAAGCTGGTTTCTCTTTTGGCACATTAATATACCTCGTAAGTCATTATCAACAAAAATGCATGTCTCATGTTGGGCGATGGTTCTTCCACTGTCCACTCGTGTGACTGATGTTATAGTAGTCAAGCAAAAGGGGCTATAGCCACAGCTATCCTATAATAACTAAATTGTTGGTAACATAAAGATATGTAACATAAAGAACATGGTTATGTCCTTTATGTTAAAATAAATCCATGTCCTAAAATAAATCCTAAAAGGACATGGTTTATTAACAAAAGAATGAAGGCTCTCAGATTTAATGAAGGCTTTAATAGGACAAAAGTAATTTTTTTGGAAAAGAAAGCACAGTAAACAGGTATAAGGAAGTGAAAAATGTTAATTTAGTGAAAACAAACAGATTTCTCTAGATTCATTAATAAACAGCTTCACAAATCAATGAAACACAATGAAAGGATAATAAAAAAAAAAGGAATACTATATGTACTATATTATTACACTCAGTAACATGAAGAATAACCCCAACATGATAACAGACAAGGAGATACAGTGAATTATAAGCAGTAAGACAGTAATGCAACTGTAACTCCAAAGCTATAGACATTAAATCCCCAAAGAAGAAACAGCACTTATGGTTCACAATAACAGCACAATAACCTCCAATATTATTTTAAGATTATTATGACAAGCATTTGTATGTACTCAGTTTTTTACATTTACTTCTATTGTATTTTTTTCTTCATGATGCCTCTTTTTCTTGAAAATCCCCGATGAAACTGCATAAAGAAACGGGTTCACACAGCAGTTAATTATAGTAACAGTTTTGCTCAGATCTCCTGTTGCTCTACGAAACATTTTCAGTTGATCATAGACAGCTGGAGACGATGTCTTAGTCAGAGTAGTAGCAATGTCAATCACGTTGATGATGTGTACAGGAGTCCAGAAAAGAAAAAAGGCTGTGACAATACTGACCACAAGTCTTCTCATTCTGTTCTTCCTTTCCTTAATATTTCTACCTCCTTGTAGCTGTGTTCTGTAGATCCAGTAGTATGATGCAGCTATAATGGTTAAAGGGAGGACATATCCAAACAGGACCTCCAACACAAGAACTGCAACCTTTCTAGAAGGTGATATGTTTTTCTGGCACCTTAAAGATCCCCTCTTGAGCTGAACATCTTGAATAAAAAGTATGGGCAAGGCAAAAACTGTAGCTAAACTCCAGAGCCCAATTAACATTAAGTGTCTGCGAACCTTCCACAGTCTTTCCAATGCACGGGCATCAGGAACTCTTGACTTAATTGTGTAGTAGAGATGTGCAGCCATCATAGTTACAGTCAACACACCACCATACATAGCACAGTAGATTAGATACATCAGAATCCTACATGACCAAAGGCCAAAAGTCCATCCATTCAGCAGACCAGAAACTCCAAAAGGAGCCAAACTGAGAACCAAAGAATCCGTTATAGCTAGATTTAGCATTAGCTTCACGGTGAAGCTCATGCGCTTGTTCCACTGTCGAGCGATGGTTATTATAACTGCAATGTTGCTGGGTAATCCAACCAAACAGCACACGCTTAGAAATACTGCAGCGCCTACCTGTTTGGAGCCCACAGGATCACTGGTGCTGTTAAAATCAGACTTGTAAGTTTGATTGTTGCTAGTGTTGAGATGGTCCATGGTCAAGCAACTGCACAGCCAAGAATAAACACTTAGTTTCAGAGTGGAGTTTAAGAGCACAGTTGTTTCCTTTAAAGGTTGTGCATAAACTGGAAATCCAGGCAGCTATGTAGCTGATGTAATACTGCTGAGTGAATGTCTTTTTCAAACCATAGCTTCCTTAAACACAGAAAAAAAATTGCACCTGAGGTAGAACCCATTTCTCTTTGAAAATATGAAACTGAAATCTACTCTTTAATGTTATTATACTCATACAATTTGCATGTTGTATGTCTAAAGCTGATTATATCTTTCTATTATTTATAACATAAATAATACAAATATAAGTACAATTATTTAAAACAAGCTTATATATATATAGTACTATATATAACTCACTGCTCACCTTTTTCTTATTTCTTAACGTCTATTGCCAAGAAGACCTACCATTACCAAAGGTTAGTCGAACATTTTTAAGCACATAATAATTAATGACATTTTTATTTAAAGATCATATACTGTATCTTCTATCATATCACATCCATCATATACCTTTTTATTTGGTGTTCTGAACATACACATTTTACCCCTGGGATAGAAAGTAAATATTCAGTTTCAGTTACTGTTCCAGTAATTTTACATATTCTTGTAATTTTGTGTAACAAAGCTTTGGGGATTGTCTAAGATTTTGTAAGCAGGAAATTTCAGATCACTCATATTAAGGAAGTGGCCTTTGTTGTGTGGCATTTTGCACTTGTGCATACTAGTAAACATAAAAGGCAGGTAAAGAATGACATCTTAGTCAAAAAATACCATTGTATACTAAAAGAAAAAAATATATCATAAAGGCATAATAAAACTGTTCAGTAAACATTTAACTGCAACTGTCTAAAACTGTTTGCTACACTAAACAAAATTACATCTTACGAAATGAAAATATCTCGTATCTGATCAAATCTATCTAACTTTTTTAGTATAAGATTACAGTAAACCAAATTTAAAAATTCATCTTCTATACCGCTTTATCCTCTATTCAGGGTCGCGGGGACCTGGAGCCTATCCCAGGAGGCTTAGGGCAC
>JAQQZS010000037.1:17304495-17314588 GCA_030068045.1 Platyallabes tihoni
AGAATCTACCAACGTAAATGGTCATGAAAATAATGAAAAACCCATTGACTTTTGACCTGTACTGTGTATATATATATATATAAAACAGTATATAACAGTCTATACTGATTCAGTTTGAAGCATGTATGTTTTGAATTAGTGCAGACATGCATCAGTTTGATTATATTGTTGATACAATATTATGGTTGTTCATATTCTTCTCCTTTGTGTGTGCAGGGGTGCTTTAACTATCTGCCATAAAAAATGAGAACAACTGCAACCCTGACAGCTATGTTCTGGGGAACAGATAAGAAACAGATACATCAAAAATATAAAACATTATACTAAGCATTGGTTAAACTCTAGTCTCACTAAGAAGCTGTGGACAGAGATAGCTTTTGCAATAACTCTGTCTCAAATACTGCATAATATCCCAGCATAAAACAAACACTTTGTAGAAAACTGTTATGTTTGTAAAAACTGTCTTCATACGTGACAAGTAATTTATTATTGAAGTATTTTATTATTTTTTTGTCACTGATATAAACCCAAATGTGCTCTTATTTTTGCGCGCATGCTAATTTGCTAGCTATTTTGATAACCACCTAACATGAGGAAGAAATTGAGTTGTGACAGCTTTACTACGCCCAGAATGACTAATTAAATGATGTATATAAATACATATATCCAATAACAAACATTTAATCACATCATTAATGTTTTTCTGACTCTGGCGTTTGTTTCCATGGTTTTAACGTAAAACAGGGCACGGTGTCGTGATCCAGGAAGTGATATACACACACCGGATGTGGATTTACGGCAATTGTCGTGTTTTCGTTTTGCCTCCGATACGAACTACTTCGTTGTGGAGCCCTAGGTGTTTTGTTCACTTTAACAGTTGGTACCCGATAACGTAGATTTTAAAGGTACAAATTGTAATTATTTAAGAAAACATGTCAGTTGTTCCTCCGAATCGCTCGTCTACCGGCTGGCCCCGCGGAGTTAATCAGTTTGGAAACAAATACATTAGCCCACCGGCTAAACCCCTAACACTGGAGAGGACCATTAACCTGTGAGCTTTTTTTTTTTTTTTACTTGAATGCATTTCATTTCAGTTGCAACTGTGCAGTATATTAAAATGTATAGTGTGTGTCAGGTCACGCTGCTTTACAGAAGAAATGGAAATCTATAGATTATTTTACTAACATTATGAAAGCAGCATTTAGGCTAAGCTATTAGCAGACCGGCTAAAAGCCGACAGTGCCAGTGGTCATTTTGAATGTGTCGGTGTCCCCCCCCCCCCCCTCCTCTAGATATCCTCTGACCAATTACACGTTTGGCACAAAAGAGCCGCTGTATGAAAAGGACAGTTCGGTGGCCGCGCGGTTCCAGCGCATGCGCGAGGAGTTCGAGAAGATCGGGATGAGGCGCACGGTGGAGGGAGTGCTGATTGTACACGAGCACAGACTGCCTCATGTCCTGCTGCTGCAGCTGGGAACCACCTTCTTCAAACTGTAAGTGAGCGACTCACCTAGTGTCCCTACCCCTGTCATTGTTTGTGCATTGTGTGTGTGTGTATATATATATATATATATATATTTTTTTTATTATTATTATTTTAAAACAATTAAAAAGTATTTGCGTTCTCAAAAGTGTGTGGACGCCTGACGATCACCCTGCTATAAACTGTTGCTGCAATTACAGTTTCCATTCACTGGAACTAAGAGGCCCAAATCTGTTCCAGCATGGCAATGCCCCTGTGCACAAAGTGAGCTCCACGAAGACATGTATTTCCAAGAAAGCTGTAAAACAGAGGCCAGACCTTGTAAATGAATTGGAAAACTTTCACAGAATATTGGAGGTTATTGTAACAGCAAAGGGGATCAGCCTCAGGAATACAACGTACAAATAACACACATAGCTATGGTGGTTAGGTGTCCACATAATATTTGCCACATAGTGTATTACCTCTAGTAATATTTGTTTCTTTAAGGGCAATTTTGCTCTTCATTAAAAGGAGGTATTTGGCTCACATATGTTTTCTGGCAGTAAAAACAGTGTTACTTGAGTATTTGTGTTGTACTTTCATGAAATATGATTCATACTGGTATAAATCTTCAGTAATGGCTTAAATATGCTCAGGATTGGAATAGAGATAAAAGATTAGAAAAAAGTAAAGATGAGAATCATAAAATAGCAGAGAGTGAGGTATCTACACGCTGAGAAACGACTCTTTGGCCATTTACCACATTTAGAAGCCATACTGTAATCCTGCACAGACATAATTTATATGTGACCATCTGCAAAAACCCTTTACTTGCTCAGATTTGGACATCTATTTTATATAGGCCTGAAAACTGCAAGTTTCCCAGACCTAAAATGTATTTCTCTTTTGGATGTATCTCATTTCTAGCATTGCATTTAAAGATTTTATTTCCAGTTCAATTGAAAGACATTCATAAAGATATTTATAACATATTAAACTTGTGTGAAAATTACCTATACTTTTAGCCCTGGTGGAGAGTTAAATCCAGGAGAGGATGAAGTAGAGGGCTTAAAGCGGTTGATGACGGAGGTATTGTTTTTTTCTTCATTTCAAACTTATCTAGTTGATGAAACACAAAATTGCAAATTTTTTACTCTGGATCTAGTGTTTTTGTTTTTCATTAGACATGATATATTTTGCTTCATCATTGGGGTCAGGCCTGTAGAGCCTGGTAATCAAAGCCATAACATGCTGATGTAGAGCTTCAAAAATATAAAGCATTAAACAGATAAACTTTTAAGGAGGCAGAAATGAAAAATCAGAAAGTACAAATTGGCTTTCCTTTTTTCCCAATTTTATATTGTTGAATGAGTGCTCATTAATCCGTTAAAAAATTGCATGTCACTGGGAACTCACACATGGTCAATGTAGTATGATGTCACCTATTTATGTCCTGTAAAAAGATTGTTTTTGCAGTAGGGTCTGCGTAGTAGAATAAACAGTAGTCTAATAGCACTTGCTGCTACAACAATGCACAGGACATGTTTTGATAATTTAAGAAGCTGTACTGATAAGGACTGGTGCTGTGGGTAGATCTTGGGTCGTCAGGATGGCGTAAAGCAAGACTGGGTGATTGATGACTGCATTGGAAACTGGTGGAGACCCAATTTTGAACCACCACAGGTTAGTACTCTGTCTTCCATGTTCTCTTTATGTACCACACATACACAGTGGAACACATACAAAGTTAATTTAATAAAAAATAAACACTCCAGATAAGACAGTCCTTGATTATTATTATTTTTTTGCTGGGTGTCTTCAGTACCCCTACATTCCAGCACATATCACTAAGCCCAAGGAACATAAGAAACTTTTCTTGGTACAGCTACAAGAGAAAGGTAAGATCTAACATGGACAGTTTGTGTAACTTTGTGTATATGCATATATTGTGCTTAATATGCAATTGTATTCCAGCACTGTTTGCTGTGCCAAAAAATTACAAGTTGGTGGCAGCCCCCCTGTTTGAGCTCTATGACAATGCTCCTGGATACGGGCCCATTATATCCAGCCTCCCTCAGTTACTAAGCAGGTGAGAGACCTGATCATTTTGATTTATACATATTTCTTCACACATTTTAAACTAATTTCCTCAATTTCTTTTAATACTGTAAAGCTTTTTTGAGACGGTGATAATTGCTAAAGCACTATATAAAAAAAAATTATTTAATTTTTAACTGAATTATTGTACATGAGCCAGCCACCTAAAGCACCTTCTGAGATTCAGCTAGAAAAAGTATTTTATTGTATTCTTCAATAACATTTAAATGACTCCCCGCTTATAGAAAACAATTGCAACAGCCATCTTTTTAGTAATCAATGGTACACTTGGGATACAAACTATTAGACTGTGGAGAAATAGACATGCTGTTGCCCTGCTGACCTTGAAGAGCTTATTGGAGTTCATACATTGTTGCTTACTCCTACTGTTTATCCTTTTTATTTCCTCATGCAAAGTGCATGTAGGTTAGAAGATATTGCATTGAGAAGCTGGTTCCTCAAACACAAAACATTTAAGTTCTTGAAAAATAAAATGCACATCACATGTACAATACACATCAAAATAATATTATATACTGTTAATGTTAATGTAGTATAGTATTATATACTGTTAATGTTATTTTGCACTTGAACTCAAAAAGTATTCTCGTGATCTAACTCTGAATCTTCTGTTCAATAGAACCCCAAAAAGCTAGGCAAGCAATAGCATGACACATTTTAATTTTTGATAAGCCAATATCAAAAAGCATTAATCTGAAATAATATTTTATTAATTAATGACATGGTTACACAACATGGTTCTACCTCAGCACCAGTAGGCATCAACCCAAACACAGAAAAACTTTGCTTATACATGCAGTTTTTAGTATGAATGAAACGGTCATAAATAAATACTCCACTGGAGAATGAACACTTCTGTAATCTCAGTTTTGGTCCATACTTGTCATTCAGTATATTCAGGTAGTCAGCCGACTTAATTTTATATGGAAATGGCAAACATGCATAGTCAGATCAAACACAGCATTGCTAATACCTGCAACTGATTTTCCTCCTAAACAGGTTTAACTTCATCTACAACTGAGTGCCACACAGACCGTATGGCTGTCTCTGTGAGTGCAGTCAGAACCTGAGAGAAAGTAAATGGACTGGAGAAGGTGACTGCTTTCTCTGACCTTGTGACCAGAGGAGAATTGGCAATAGTCCAATGCTGTTTTGAAATATCATGTACTTTTCATGTGTATGTTTTTGTCCATTTAGGTTTTGTCTTCTTCACTGCATTGTAATTTTAGATTTTAATGTGAAGTTATTAATTTTTTTTTCAAAATACCTTTGTTTTATGTTAAGTAATGAGCGCTTACAATGCCTTTAGTCAATAAAAATGTGATTTGGATTTTTTTAAACTGATTTTGTTAACCTTTTTTAAATAATAAACTGCCATCGTAAGATTGATACATTTGATTGTTTGACATATGACACAAAATTAGGGATTGGATTGTCTTTATATTTTATTTAATAATTTAGCTTCCTGCTGTCTGTGAAATTTAACAATTTCAAAAGTATGAACCATTACTGATCCCTATTTATATACTGTTTTTAACAAGCCTTTCTCAACTTCTCATTGCCACCCCCCTTGGGAGAAGCCCCAAAGGCATCGTATGGACTGTTAGATTATGACTCTTGGAGGGAACAAATAGCCACTGAAGTAGACTACAGTCTAATTTGGGATTCAATTATTTTGAGTAAAATTTGGACAGAAATGATTGTAATTTGCGATTTCAAGAATATGCTGCTTAAGAAATACACCTTGTAAAAAAAAAAAAAAAGAGATTTAAAACCAGACATTTAATTTGTTAATTTAATTTTCTTTATGCAGCAAATTACTCTACTTGTTTCCATGACAAGTTAGTAAGTTTATGTTGTGTTATGATTTTTTTTTCTTCTTTGGTTCGTTGCATTTTTCAAGGTTAAGGGATGCAGACCTAAAACAGTTCTGTCCTTTATTTTAACTAAATGTATAAAGGAACTAAATGTTCCCAGTTACTAAATGCCTAGTCATGATTAATTCTGAGGGTGGTGGATTTAATTTTATCTGCTCCTCTTGTTGGGCAAGCAGTCATTTTCTGAAGTGGCGTTATAAGAATGACCTTTGTCAACATTTGAGTTTTGCTACCCAGTGTGACCGTATATCTGGCATAAAACGTTATACAATGCTTAGCCAAGAAAAAAAGGCACACTGTAATATTTTGTTTTACTGCCTTTAGCTTTAGTTTTTTGGTGGCAAATTCATTTATGAAAATAATTCCACATTCTCCCAGAATCATTCTGTTGATGTGAAAACTTGATCATTCAGTATATTCATGTATGTAGCTGAGACTTTCCCTGACCAACTGAAGCAACCCTATCATAACTACAGAGGCTTTTTAAATTCTTATTCCTCGGTCTAGAAGTTTAAATGATTTCCTTCAAATTATTGATAATCATGTTAGTGAGAGTTTCTGCAAGGGAATTTAACCTCTATTATCTCTTATCTCGCTACTCTGACAGAGACTCTGAATCTTTAAAAAGGAACATCTCTAATAACACTTGCTTTTGCTTTAAACAGTAAAACAATAATTGAGGACAGAGAGAAGAATACCTCATCACTCTGTATTACATTCTGAAGTCTATAAAAAAAGTCTTGAGGTAAGATTTAAAAATAGGAAGAGTATGGGCCTGTCTGATGTACAGGTGAAGCTCATTCCAAAGTTTAGGGGCTGCAGCTGAAAACGTGCGATCGCCCTGACTCTTCAACCTAGATTTAGGAACACTAAGTAAAAGCTGCTCACCAGACCTGACAGACCGTGCTGGACTATATGGCTTTAAAAGTTCAGAAATATATTGAGGTTATAGATTATTCAGGATGTTTAGGCTATTAACAATACTTTAAACTTGACCCTAAACTGCAAAGGGAGCCAGTTTAAGAACGCCAAGACAGGAGTTGTGTTCCCTTTAAAAAACACACAACATTTTGGACCAATTGCAACCGTGCAATCAAGGCCTCGCCAACACCATCGATCGAGCCAACTTGAAATAAAACAGTGTATAAAATTTACAAGATCTTTTTTTTGTTATAAACGGCTTAACCTTTGACAAGAGCCTTAGGTAAAAAAAAAAAAAAAGTTTAACAACAGGGTTAATTTGCTTATCTGGTTTAAAATCACTGTCCAATAAAACATCCAGGTTTCTAGTAGGGATGTAGCAATAAGACTTAAGGGAACATGTCTCAGTAAAAGGGTCAACACATGCTCCACAGGGTTCGAAATACCAGCACTCCAGTTTTAGTCAGTAAGACTGTAAGAAAATTTACAGCCATCCAAGCTTTGACGTCTACCAGGCATTCTAAAATTGTTGTTAAACTGTTTGTATCGGGTAAGATTTTTTAAAAATCATTTTAGCTTTTTCTCAGGATATAAAAGATTTGTGTGACAACTTCAGCATCTAAACTTAGCATTTCAAACATAACTGTTCAAGATCTAAATATCTTGGAAATACCATGATTTGCTCTCTATCTGATCTTTCCCATGCCAACTTCTCCCCTTACTGTATTTCTGATGTTAAATTTGATATTTAACTGTTTAACAATTTGCCTGGAAACGTCATTGCAGTTAAAATTCCTTTTTATTTAAATGCTTATTTGATTCTTCATTAACAAAAAATCATTAGTTCTTTTCTTTCATAAGTGAAACATCCTATAATCTGTAAGACCTTATTAGAGGACTTGATTTGCCAAATTTTCAAATATATTATTGGGCGGTACAATAGAGCCAAAAATTATATTTCTGGATTAACTCATCTGGACCAATTTGGTGTAAGTTAATGTCTTTTAGGTTGTTACCATCTGTTCCATCTGTTAACAAAAAGGGAGGTCATACACAAAAAGACATTCCATAAAGTAGTTTATTAAATCAAAATAATCAGAAAACCATAACAAATCAATAGTATTAGTCATGCAAAAACAATAATAAGGGCTGCCCTTTTTGCCTTTAAAAGACCCACCTAAAAGCTGCAGGTTTGAAGAAACCAACCTCCAAACTCCACCTATCAACTACCTGCAAAAAAAAATAAAAATTATAAAATAAAAACACTGCAGAATAACAAAACATGCCTACAGAGTGATGGCCATCACAGGGTCATCCTCTAAATCTGTTCTACTTTACACTAAATTTCTGAACAAACTTGCTCACTATACTGAAAACCCAGTGGTTCTCAACATATTGACTTGGTATCAGGTTATGCTTCTATAAATTTGTAAATCTTAAAGATTTAAATCTTACAGATGTAAATTTTACCCAGGTACATCTTATATGTTCAGAGGGTCAGATTTATAGATTTAGATCTATTTATAATAGGATTCTTTGAGCATCCTTTGGTTAAATGTTTGTTTACTTGTACCACAGTGTACTAGGAAGTTTAACAGAAGCAGAGTTCTTTATACTATAAATTGAAAATTCTATTCCACTTTTTTATTATTTGTTTTTGTATTTACCTTTAATTTTATTGTTCACTGCCCTTTTATCTCCTTGTTCTCGAGAGGCTAAGACAAAATAAGAATTTCATTGTACCTAGGTATATATGACAATAAAAATCTTGAATCTTGAAATAATATTGGCACAAATTATTTCACTGTCCTGAAGAAAGACACTCCATAACCAGATCAAATAAAAGAAATGAAATTACAGAAATATTCAGAACAAAAGAAGAATCATTCATGTCAATCATCTTTTCTCCAAAACTAAAGAAAATGGTCCCTTTGCCTAGTGATAGTCACACTACAGGCTAAACGTGGGCTTATATCTTTTCCCCACGCAAGTCATATATATATTTGCATAAGTCAATAAGACAAGCTATTTCCCCACATCATCCACTAATTAACTACAGACCACATCGCCTGATTTGACACAAGATCAGTAGCCTGTACACAGATTTAATAGTTCTACACACCTGTTCCTAATTACACAAATCGTTATAAATACTCTCTTTAAATAATACATTTTACTATTCATTATGAATCTTGTGATGTCTTCCACAGACATTCTGTCTGATTGAGATTCTGGTTTTGACTGTTTTCTGCATTGTTTGCAAGTTTTGCCCAGCCTTATGCACTGAATTTCCAGTTATTGGAGTTTGCCTTTGGATCTTCTGATTAACATTATACTAAAATGTATTTATAGTCAAATTATTGACTGAAGTGAAGTGATAACACATTCACAAGATATGGCAGAAATGTTCTATTTTAAGAACTACCATAACATTTGGAGCCACAGGGTGGTATTTACTGTACATGTCTGTTTTTTTTATTTTTTTTATGTTTTATGTGTACTGTACATGGTTCAAATTCTTAACCACAACACACTTTTCTGAAAAAGTGCAGTGTGAAAATATAGCAGTTTTTTTAACAGCATTATGATATTAGCTCGGAGTGCGTATATGAAGTCAGTGAGGTCAGAAAGCATGACATCAATTAATTGCATTAGGAAACATTTAGCACAGTCACAAGTGCAATTCATCAGATGAAAAAGGAAAGAAAATGACAAAGAAATTGTGGGGAATTTTTTTCAGAGCAAAAAACATCTTCAAAACTAATTATAAACTACCTCTTACAGTAGTACAGCTGTAATGAATGTGAAAACAATCTTTGCTAGTCCTAATACAGTAACCATTCTTAGTGCAATTATTATTATGCCAGCCATGTTATAAACAAGTGTTCACACTGGTTTTAGGTGTAATATAGCTGGACTAAAGTGTTTCTGTCATACATTCAAATGGTTACATGTGTATTGTGTCTTTGGGAAATATACAAATCATTATTACAATATTGCACTTATTAGAAAACAATATGTATATTATTTATATTCTTTTTTAAATAGAAAGAAAAAAAGATTGTTGGGTATTTTCTAATTAATATGGCTGCCACAGAAAGATTTTTCTTTTCTTTACAGATCAGTAGCAAACACAATGTCACCTTAGGCCTATCTCGATGGGATTACTTTCACAGATTGATGTCTGCAAAACACATTTCTGCCAGATTGTTACTGCATCACATATGGTCCTTTAATCATATAGACTGTAAAGGCAGCTGTCATTATGATGTTCCCTTTAACAGCCATGTGGGATTGCATTGCTCTTCAGCTTTCCTGACTGATTGTATTTTCTTTCTCCTTTTAAGACAGTATGGTAATGAACTTACACCAAAGTAGATGTTGAGAGACAAACTACAAGTGGATTTGTGTGCTAGGCAAATACTGTAAATACAACGAGTTTGTGTAAGCTGAATGTTGTACAAATTGGAATTTAATCCGATTTAAAACAAGAGTGATGCTTTAATATTAAGAGGCATTGGTGTGTATGATATACTGTACAGTACACTCGATGTGGTTGGTATTCATGATACATGTTCATGTTCACAAGTTAAAATAAAATTGATATAGCATACATTAGCTTGAAACTCACTCATTCTCTCACTCATCTTCTATACCGCTTTATCCTGTATTCAGGGTCGCGGGGACCTGGAGCCTATCCCAGGAGGCTTAG
>JAQQZS010000037.1:17336602-17354481 GCA_030068045.1 Platyallabes tihoni
CAACAGTGGCAACTTGGTGGTTGTGGGGTTTGAACCTGGGATCTTCCGAACCGTAGTCCAATGCCTTAACCACTGAGATAGCCCTGGCCCACCCCTGGTTATAATCATTTATGTGTGGACTGGACAGTGCTCATGGCAGAAATCAGAAAGTCTGGTATAGTGGCAGTGGGGTGTGTTTGCCTCAAGAATGACGTTTGCTATCTGATCTGGAGTTTTAGGAAAGGCCAGCAAAAAAAAAAAAACATTCAATTGCATTGTAGTGGCTGAGGTTGGCAATAATAATAATTATAGGTTGCCCTCATGTCACACACTTTTGACTGAAAGGCTCGATTTAACCTGGCTAATCTGGCTCTCACTAAATTATTTTTGTGTGCCTGATAAATAGTGTATTGCTTCAGCATGATCAACACAGCCATCCACTGCTGTACAGTATGTTGCTGCACCAAATTAGCTGCTCACTGTCCTGATACTATATCAGAGTCAGACATTCTAATTAAGTACAACATAAAAATGTTTGATATATTAGGCCTGAATGGACAAACCTTGCACAAAATACTTATTATTATCTCCAGCAAAAAGCAAAAGGCATTAGCTCATCAACTTGCTGCAAGAGTGCAGACCCAGGTTTTTTTTTATTTATTTATTTATTTTTACAAAATTCATCAAAACATATGAAGACAGAAGAGCTGATACCATCTTCTTTTATAAGGGCTTTTCTCTTTAATGTTTAAATCATAATAACTCAATCAAAAAAAAAACAATGTGCAGGATGCAGGGACTACAGGCAAGACTTTAAGCATACAGAGTTTATTTACAGACATACTGTTGCAGCTGATGATTAAATCAATCAATCAATCAATCAATCAATCTGTCTGCCTAACTTTATTAAAATGTAAATTGATTTTGGAATTTCTTTCTTTCTTTCTTTCTTACTTTACTTGCTTACTTACTGACTAATTTAAAACGTTTAAGGCGTGCTGATGTTAACTCTGAGTCATAATCACAGGAATTCGGGTTAATGAGAGCAGCCTCATGCAGAGTAATTGTAGCTCTGGAATCTATCTACGGCAAAATTAGCATTAAGCATTAAGAACAGACATCATTTTCAGCTAAACTAGTCATGATAGACAAAAAGTGTCCTGATGTCATATTTCGTAAATATAATCTTTTTTTATGCTAAAGGTTAAATACAAATCAATACAAACCATTTTAATTTTTTTGTTGTTTGTTTTCTATTTTTGTATTCAAGGGAGGTTTGAACATGCCAATCGGAGTTTCTCCTCAATGTAATCTCATATAAGAAGATACCTGCTTATTGCTCAGCTCCTCCCACCTTCACTCAGCCCTGTCGCTCTCTGATGGGGCGTGACTTGCCAGTAGCTCTGTTATAAAATGTGAAACAGAGTGAGTTCTGGTATGAAGAAATGCAGTAACTGAAGTTTTTTTCAGTTGGAGCATTAACAGTCACTTTTTTGTAGGACCACAGATGTCTTTGCTAACTTCTTAAGTAGTAGTAAAAGCATATTTTAAAAAAATCCTATTTAAAGATTGCAAGAAAAACATTGTTATTTGATTAAACTGTACATCTTTGCTAGTTTATCACATTTCATAATTTTCCTGCTGTAACAAATTCATTGCAGGAGAATATTTTATGTCAGTTTGATTGTCTTCAGTCATCAGTGCTTGAAGGTACCTATCTTCCTCTAATAAACATTTATTTCTCAGGTATATTGTGTTTGCCATACATTGAAACTAAGCAACATTTTAAGAATCATAAAGACATGCAGCACATACACTATGCCAGATGCCACAATAGTGCTGGGAATGTTATGATGAAATGGTTTTGTGAGTGAATTTGACCATCTCTTCTTCTTCTATCATCATTAATAGTAGTAGTAGTATGACAATACGAGGCAATAAAAAGCAACAGAATCTTACGATTAGACTAAACCTGGTGTTTCTGCCCATACCTGTCTAGTCCTATCTCCTGGTCACTGCACTGTGGTTTAAATTTCTTTTCCTACAGTTCTGTCCCCTCCCACTTTCCTCTTCATGTCCTGCTGCCCACTTAAATGGGGCTGCATTTGCTTTATTCACAAGAATGCAGTCAAAGCCTCTCTGCACTGCTTTTTGTGTCTTTCCTGCTCTGCTCTTTGCATTATTCAGGTGCCAATGCTGTTAAAAGCCAGATCCCCAAAGTGGCTTTTCTTCTGCTTCACAGAGCTTTTCCAGACCCCCTGCAACCACCATATGACTGCTCCCTATGCTTTGCAATGAAAAATGTGCTCGCAAAAAAACACCATCTCCCCCTGGATCAATTTCCATGCAAAAATGTGTTTTTATTATTCTTCGCTCTTTTATTCATATTGCAGAAAGCATTTGGAGGCCTGCTGAACCAAGATATTTGGACAACCTTATATACTTACTTTCATATATCTGGTAGATAATACAGTCATTTTAACCTGTTTTTTAGTGACCATGTTCAAGTAGTGTGCCATTCATATAAACAAGCGTCATATGAATCACTTGGAAGTGAAATAGGCTCTTCCACATGTGCAATACATTTTCTGAATTTAATCTGGGGCAAAATTATCATAAAACATTATAATTTATATACTATTATAAAAATAGAATTTATAGTAAGATAATGTGTGAAAACCCCAAGAATTTGGTTTTCGATTTTCAATTATTTTGTTGTTTCTTAAGACACTTAATATTAGGTTGAATGTCTGTTAACATGGTTCACCTTCAGCAGACGGTAGGGTTTTCGGTTAGACCACTTTTGCTGGGACAGTTGGAAGTATTCAGTTAAATTTGAGGGTTTCCTGACACAGACATGACTTTTAAGTGCACATTTGTCACAATTTTTCTATATAGTAGGGCTCCAAATGTTTAAAGTTGGCCTGCTCAATCTATTCCACAACCTGCTTTGATGTGTGTTTGGATCAGGGTTCTTTTGGAATACTCAAGTGTGTCCAAATTTAAACACTCTATCTAATAATTTTAGGTTATGCTGAAAATTTTTGAGGTAGTCTTTTTCCCGCATTATTACATCTACTTTGTACAATGAATCAGTTTTACTGCAGAAATACAGCCCCAAACCATAATGCTACCACCACCCTGCTTCACGGTGAATATGGTCTTTTTGTGGTTGAATGTCTTACCTTTACTCCTCTAAACATACCTCTTGTCAAATGTTTCCTACAGAAGGCTTTTTTTTTTGTCCATGTGACCTTGCTTTGTTCAAGACAGTGACATTCGTGTTCTAGCAGCTTTCAGCTCATGGCAGAAATATGCCTTGGTGGCTCCCAACCCTGGTCATGGAGGATCCCTGGCTCTGTACATTTCTGTGTTTTCCCTGCTTCCAGCTAAAATGTGCAGGACAGGGTTGGGAACCACTGTTCTGGACCAATTTCCTCTTTGAATCTCCTTCCAGACCTTAGCTACTGTAAGTGGCTACACCTCCCAAACTATTTTTTCCTTTTATTTATGGTAATGATAATTGAATGAAATAGCATTTAAACAAGTTTCTATCTGATGCTTTTATTCTTATATAATAAGATACCACAGTTATGACCAGCTTATATCATACTCACATTTTAATGGCTTTAAAAGTGTTTTAGACACAGAGGAAAAGCAAGGGCAAATGATGTAAATCTGTGCTGTTCTGAATTTCAGCGTTAGTGGGGGAAATGATAAAGAGGAGAGAAATGAGAGCAATGCGTGAGAGAGCCGAGCAACACAGAGATGAGTGAATGCATGGGTGTATATTTTTAGATGTGAACAGTCAAATAAAATCTGAAAACCGAAAGTGGTGAAGGAAATTAAAAAAGCCTGTTTATGGCCAGCCAGCTTCCCATCTCCACATTTTTGGACCAACCTGTAGAGTTGTCACAATGTGTTAAATTAAATCAATAATCCCACATCAAATAAAAGATTATTTTTGCAAAACTATAATATTTTGATTTAAGTTAAATTTTAATATCATAAAATTTTAATATCAAATTTATTTTAATACCGTATTTTATATGGTGATACAACATTAGCATTATATTTAGGTCTGTTGTTTAGCTTACTCTTGCACTGATGTGTCCTTTGACAACAAATATTTCAATATATTCATATATATTAATATATAAAATTTTTGTAATGCCAATTAATTTAATCTGCATGTCTTTGGACTGTGGAAAAAAACGCAATATACCCTGCATGGGGAGAGCAGGCAACCATAGACCTAAGGAGGGAATCATTAAAATGTGTAGTCATCATTTTAATTGTTGACTAAATTTTGACCGTGACCACCTGTAGAGTATTTGTCTGTCTGGATCAGTGCAGGTCATTTGACAGTGAAACTGACTGTTGAGAAGATATAGCACTACTTCCTGTTTGGGGGCTTCACTGCCATGTTTGTGGTCATGCCACAGGCAAATAAATTGTTACATGAAAAAGAAAACTAAGTAATAACTTTTTTTTTGGGTTTGGTCCGGTGATGCTACCTATGAAATCTGATTCTTTTTGGGAAAAAATGATAAGGAGATGCAAAAATATATAAATAAAAAGGAACAAACAAACAAATAGCTGAAACTCCACTATATTACAGAAGTAAAAGTGACCACTGGCAAAGTTGTACAGCATGAGCTACTGCATCAGCCAGAACTTATTTAGTGTCTTCATAGGTGTACTGTAGCACATTGTACCACTGTAGTTCTCCAAGTGAGAAGAAGGATATTCACATAATCTTGTTTGAAATTCACATTTTATTTATACACGCTTAAAGATCCAACCATCACTAAAACATGTCACCCAAGAGAACCAATAAAATATGGAACTGTCTAATTAAAATTTAAGGAACTAATAGAAAATGTAAAGTGTTGGTTAATTCACAATATCAATCATGTGCGGAGTAACATGCATGTCTACATTCCTCCTTATTAGTTAACCTTTAAGCAGCGTAATAAATACAGCTGTCTTGCTAACTACAGCCATGGTTACAATTTTGATTCAGTGTTTTTTTTGATACAAATGGTACAAAAACATCCTTAGGGAGCAACTTCTCCCAACCATCTGAGAATAATTTGGTGATGAAAAATGCCTTTTCCAGCATGATCGAAAACCTCGCCATAAGGCAAAAGTAATGACCAAGTGGCTGGGAAAAAATTATTGAAATTTTGGGTCCAGGGTCAGTGAAGGTCATTTGACAGGAGGAAACTCCCCAGACCATAATCCAAATGGGAACTTATGGACAAACAAAAACACAGAAATTCTGACAAACTTCAAGCATTGACTGTGGTCAAGAATGGGCTCCCATCACTCAGGATTTGGCCCAGACATTGATTAAGAGAATGCCTGGACAAATTGCAGAGGTCTTGAAAAAGAAGATATTGAGCATGATGTCTACCAGCACTGCACCTTTTTCTTGGAATGAAGGTTTCCAATTAAACATCTGGGTTCTGAGCCTGGAGCACAGCTGGACGAGGACTTAAACTTCTGTATATCTGGGACCAGTAGTCTGCTAAGCAATTCGCAGGTTTTGTGAAACCCTGGTTTACCTGTTGGTGGGGAATAATGTGCTCCGACCACTTTCTAGGTCTTTCAGTACGCTCATGGACACAAAGACATATTGAGTACTGAAGTATAGAGAGCGTTATCTTCAAGAAAATCTCCTCATAAGGGTGCAATAATTGCTTATATAGGCAATATTTCCTCTAGTTTTCTATTCAGTGCGCACGCTGGCAAAGGATACACTGTCTGCATGCAGCCCCTGGCTCTGTAAATGGGAAATAAACATTGCTGTTCTACCAGAACTGCAAAATACTGCTCTAGCCAATTAATGCTAGGGTAGATGGAGTTCTTGTGCTCCTACACAGAATGGCAGGAGCGGGAAACGTTTCCTGTTGAGCTTCAGTCCAAGAAAGAGCCAAAGAGGAGAAAATCAGAAGAGCAAAAAACGAGGAATAAGCTTAAAGAAAAGACAAAAGCAAAGAACAATGTCAATGTAGTATATTGGGCTTGTGGCCTGTATATAAGGTCTATGTAAAGTTTGCCAGTTCTGGACCTATTACCATTTAAATATGTGGCCCTTGCGATAATTAGATTTTTACTCTGGGGTGGCGAATTCCAGCACCGCCCCCACAGGCTAGCCGATCGAGGTGACCGACCAGTCCGCCCCTGGCCTGGAAGTTGGCTGGCCAGAGAGCTCCAGAGACAAAGTTTTGTTTTTACTCTGCAGTGGTAAGTTCCAGGTTTCACATTTGGTCTAGCAGCTTGAGGCAACTGGCCAGAGAGCACTCTCGGTTGTCCTCTTTTCCCCAGTTTGCATTTCAACACTGGAGAGACTTCTGTGAGGCATGAAAATGGATGTTCCTGCTTAATAAAGGTGGTTAATAATAATATTTGTCTTCTGTTTTTGTATAGCCAACATATCTGTGCTATTCTTATAGTTATAAATGTGTGCTAATCCCAGTTTGTTAGGTAACCTGCAACACAACTAATGTTGGCTAACATTAATTGCTATATTGTTGTTCAGTATAATGTTAGATCAGGTTATTTGTCTGTATAATGTTTGCGAAAGGTTTTATAGTCACAAAGACCCCAAACAAATGTTTGCTAACACAATGGGATTATTTGGATTGATGCATAATTAGAAATGCAATGTTAGGTAATAGGCCTCAAGATCTCAGCATCGCCTGGTGCTGGGAACTGGGGATGGACGTCACAAGCACAAGCAGTGTTCAAAAAAGCGGAAGTGCAGCAAGTGTGAGTCTAGACGCTGCTGTGACTCTGTTGTCACTGAATAATGTGTTGAATCAAGTGAGGTGATCTGTAGTTTACAAGTTGCTTGATGACAACATACAGTAGTAATGGACAGATGCATAAAAAACACAGGGATTGCAGTCTTCCTTATAGGAAAGCCCCATTAGTGAACACTGCTTGTGACATCCATCCCGAGTTTGCTTCATTGAATCACGCAGGTCTGGTGCAGCAGACACACTGCTGAGGCAGCACATATGCTCAGAGAATAGAGTTCCAAATCCAGAGTTTTATGCCAAACCAAAAGACCCTGGATGTCAACTTGTACTTCTGCAAATTTTAATATTTATAAAAAATGTGATACTCGTAGAATCGCAATACAAATCAAATAGGCATCTAATATCAAATCAGCTGGTCCATGGTGAATCCCATCCCTAATGTACATACTCAACTTGTACTCCTGACACTAATAATAATCCAATAATGTGATTATATTGTATAAATGCTTATTTTTAATGCTTTTATTTAATTTTTTTATTAGAGCCTTCTTCAGTTCTACATACTGTAATACAACTATCCGTAGTCAAACCTTAAATAAATAAGGTCTACCACTTGAATTTAAAATATATTCAGTGTGTATTTTGGGTCTAAGCAGTCTTGAGTCACAGTGTATATACTCACCACATACTGTATGACTTGTAAATTGAATAACTGCATCATGTGGTGCAAGGCATGCTGAGGGATTAATGATTACTCATCTAGTAAAGGAGCTACCAGTATGTTTACGTGTCTTTGTAATCCTCGCTTAATCATAAAACAACAAATTTCTTTAGCCCGTGAATGTGAAACTCCTGTAAACTCTCTCTAAGGAGACATTTTTCCTCATTAGTCTGTATTCTAGTCAGTCCAGAATGATTTGTGTGAACCCAGGCACAAGTATATTTCTGTGTGCATATAAACAAACACCATACATGGGTGCATGTATAATTTGGTGGCTGTCTGGGGTTGGTTTTTACATTTCCTTGCATGCAGCCAAACTCAGACTATTACTGTACCTGTGGACTGAAAAAAAAATAAAAAATAGACAGCCGTGTGAAAGCCTGTTAATGTAGCCTGTGACTTGGGAACATAGCAGAGGAGTGTGAATTCCACTGCCAGTTCTCCCACTGAGCTGCTGTATCCACCTGTCTTTCCACATCCATTTTCTGCTTGTTTGTCCATCACTCTCATGTCACATTCTGGCTACATTGATGAATGTAACAGAATGCTGGAAACAAGGAAGAAGGAGACAAACAATTTTCTGTATAGCTCTACAGAAAACATTAGGAAAATTAGAAATTAGAAATGAGGTGGCATGGTGGTGTAGTGGTTAGCACTGTAGTCTCGCACCTCCAGGGTCGAGGGTTCTGACTTTGGGTCTGTATTTGGTGAGTTTCCACCGGGTTCACTAGTTTATTCCTACAGTTCAAAGACATTTAAGGCAAATTAGGCTAAATGTAGTGTGTACGTGTTTGTGCCTTGGATAGATTGGCACCCAGACTAGGGTGTTCCCTGCCTTGTGCCCTGAGTACCTCTGGGATAGGCTCCAGGAATCTTGTGACCTTATGCAGGATAAGTGATATTGACAATGAGAACGTATGAATTGGAAACTCTGGACAATTAGAAAATCAGAAAAAAAATAGGAATTGGTTTACTAAACAAATCACTACTATTAACCACCTAAATATGATACCAAATGCAATGATGATCAAGTTCGTTTTCACTGCTCTTTAATAATAAACAAATGGCTTGAGATTTCTGTCAATTCTCTCTGTCAACAGTGTAGCATGAAAAGTATAGCTTACAAAACCTGAGAGTGTGTGGATCTCCGCCAAAAACAGCCTATGGATTTCATTCAAGCAAGAAAGATGAGTGAATGTTGGGAAGCAGAGAGCGTAGGACAATAAAATGAATAAATAATTAAAATCTACAGTATCAGTATTTTTTGCAGGCACACCTGCATTGCCTTGTTTAAGATACCCTATTGGGCCAAGTGTTGAAAACAGAGGAAGTCACCATGAGATCATGGAAATGTTTTGGATATTCTCATCGGCTTTGTTGTTACTGTAAGCTAACCACAAGATGTGGCAACTACCTGGGTCTAAAATTACATTGAACAACTGCTCATGCATTCAAAAAGAAGAGTGACTAGGTCTCCAAAGTCTATGCTAATGTCAGGAACAGTTATAATGAGCATGCTGGAGTTGACACTGACAGCTGAGTAGAATGATAGTGATTGCAGTGGTGATCCTGATGAGAGTGGTGTTCATATGTAGATGATCTTCCTGTCTTTCTTTCTGCTATCTCATTGTGTACTCTCCACTCTCCAAGGGACCACACCCCGGCAGTCATTATGGCCAGATCACTGCAAGCATGACATTACAGCTAATCGCTTGCATCACTAGTGAACTGAAAAGGAATTAGAGAGGAGACTCAGAGAGTTATTGCTATCCGGGTCAGCAACAGAAGCTCGAGTAATCTAGTTCTGATCAGGTCCTGCCAGTCTCTAGGCTTGATGTCAGTGTTTATCTGGTAAACTTTTTTTTTTCAATGATACTTTTACATAAATCACCCATAACATTAAAACCCAAAACATTAAGCCTAATATTGTGTCGGTTCCCCTTATACCACCTGGGCAGCTCTGGCCCCTTGAGACACGACTCAACAAGACCTCTGGGTTGTACTGTGGTGTCTGGCACTGGGTCAGGAGGCTGGATCAACAACCTTGAACTCTTTGCCCGCTAAGCCCCACACATGGCAGGGTGATGCATTGGGTGTTCTGGTATCTTTCTATAAGCACTGAGTTTTAACAGTAATTAGTGCTCCACTGGCTTTTCTGTGACATTGGACCAGATAGCCTTTGGACCTCACAGACATAGATGAGCCCATGATCTTGTCATTAGATTACTGACATATCATTGAAAAACAATTTGATTTAATTCGGTGGTGTTAGTGCTGTGGCTGATTGGTGTATACGCTGGATGGGCCATTTAATCTTTAATAAACATATATTTGCAACGCCCTGCTACTTTTGATGCTGAAATAAATACACCTTAATTAAACATATTTATTGAACTGTCCAATGCATTATTAAAAGCTAGAAGGTTAGAGCTGAACTGCAACTTTGTGGGGAAAAAATATCACATAAATGGTTGATAAAGTTGCATTGCAAAAAATCAACCAGTTAGTGAGGCTAATTAGAAAAAGGCTTAAATTTTCTACGCAGCATAAAAACTCACCTTTGGAGCAATGGGAAAAGGTTATCTGGTCTGATAGTTCCATATTTACCCTATCTCAGAGCGATGGGTTTGTCAAGGTAAAAAGAGTAGCACATGAAGCGATGCACCCATCATGCAGGTGTAGACCCAACAATGTTATGGGGCAATAAAAGGAAGTCAGCTGACTACATGACTGTACAGAATGTTATTACGTCAATGGATTTTCCTTCCCTGAACACACGGGCACATTCCAGTGATTAAATGTCAATGAGTAGTTCTGAGGACATAAGAATGACTTTATTTATCACACATTAATTGGCCACCACATTGCAAACGTATGCAAATTTTTTTGGCAGGCCAATGTACAAATAAATCTCATATTAGTAAGTGCATAACACTGGATTATAAAGGTTCCTAAGTTTATCTACAGCATGTGATAGACTTCAAATGGGTTGCCTCCCAAAGCTGAAAATAAGGATAGTGTTTTTTACTTTGCATACTTTGCGTTCATTCAAATACTGTACGTTAACGTTCATTGTCACTTCTGTCACTTCTGCTATAGATTAAATATAGGTTTTTTATTATTTTTTTATATCAAAAGAAAAGAATGTGAGCCAACACTTTCTTCAGTAGTAAGTAAAAACTAAGTGACTAAGTGCCTGAGCACTCATTAAATAATTGAGTCTCTTCAGCCTAAACGGTAAAGTGACAAATACTAATGGAACATGTTTACACAAACAAAAATAACCAACATGATCTTTCAGCTGCCATCTTTGTTTCTCATGTGTGAAATCACACAAAAAAAATACATAGTTGCCTGTGTAAACATACTTCATATTTTAAATCAAAAATTTCCATTAGTATTTGTCACTTCACCGTTTAGGCTGAAGAGACTCAATTATTTAATGAGTGTTGGCTCACATGCTTTTATTTTGATAGAAAAAAAACCTCTATATTTAATCTATAACAGAAGTGACAATGAACGTTAACGGAAAGTATGTGAATGAACGCAAAGTATGCAAAGTAAAAAAATACTATCTTTATTTTCAGCTTTGGGAGGCAACCCATTTGACGTCTATCACATGCTGTAGATAAACTTAGTAACCTTTATAATCCAGATACTTTGAATTTTATTAGACTTACAGTACTGTGCAAGTCTTGAGCCACCCCTAAGTTTTTCATATTAAATGAATGTAGATTCAATTAAAGAAATGGGAAGAAATGTTTTACTCAGCTATACAAGATGGATTGGCACCCTATCCAGGCCCTGCCTTGTGCCCTAAGCCTCCTGGGATAGGCTCCAGGCCCCTCGCGACCCTGAATACAGGACAAAGCGGTATAGATGATGAGTGAGAGTGAGTAAGTAATTGTCGATTTCATTTGTTACTTATTTGTGGGTCTTTTTGTCTTCAGTTAGTAAAAGCAAACTGAGGTCAGATAACTGTCTTTCATTTCTTTGCATTAAGAAACACTTGGGTTGCTATTACAATAAGCATTGGGTAGAGACTGACACCAAGTAGAGACACTCATTGGAATTTGGCTGATTTCTGATTTTTTCATTATAAGTTTAATTGAATTATTAAATATTTTACTTGAATACTCTATAATATCTTCATAATAAAGTATTATTAATTATAAAAAAAAAAAAAAAACTTTTTCTTTAAAACGGCACAAAAAGTACATCAGGTCACCTCAATTTTGCACATTTAAAAATGTGTCAAAATAAAAAAAAGTGCTACTGCAAAGAGATTTTCTGTACAGATAAAATACAACTGAAAATGAGGCAACTGCTAAAAACATGTAATGTCAGCTGACCACATTTTTTTTTTAAACCGCTGCTCGAGTACTGTTAGGGCTGGGAACAAAGTACTATCCACATGTGTTTGTAGACACACATAATTGTCTAGTGTTGGTATGACTGAAGTTAAAAGTGCAAGTTTGACACCACTCCACCCTGACAGAGCAGCCAAATCTGCTCCCTTGACTCCTTACTACATAAATCTGTAGCAGAATTTGAATTCGAACAATTTCCCGTTCCACCACTCTGGAGCTTGTGCACAATTGACACAGAATTAGTTTTATTTGGTTATGGGTTATATCTAAGAGTGGTCAATATGAAATTTGTCCGATTCAAATCACCGCCTAACCGATCAGTGCATCTTTAATTTTGGGTCATTACCTATCTGAAATGTAAATCACTCTCTCATCCGTTTTGCAGCATTTGATTGAATCGAAACAAAAATTCACCCTGCGACTTGCCACATCATCACTAAACACCAGTGACCTAGTTCCATTAGTAGTCATATATGCCAATGCCATAACACTGCCTCCACCATGTCTGATGATTATTTGGTGTTTTGGGGAACATGAGCATTTCCTTTTCTTTTCCATGCAGCTTTTCTTCCTGTCATTCTTAGTTTCATTTGTCTACAGAATGAACCCAAGAGGCGTTGCTTGATTGTAGACGATTGCCTACCTCCTCAAGAGTGTTCTTGACTCAGCAAGATATTGTTTCTTTCTAGGATTCCTTCCTTGATGAAGAAAAAACTATTCATCATTGTTTGTCTTCTGGGACTTTTGGTGTTACTGAGCTCACTTAGTGCATTTCTTCTTCTTAAGAATGCACCAAATTGTTTATTTGGCCACTTTTAATGTTTCTGATATGTCTCTTAAATGTCTGTTTATGTTTTTCCCCTGCCTAATGTTGACCTATTTAACTTTCCAAAACTAGCATCTGTTATAAAACATGATAGAGTGGTTGGCTTCCTAGATTCAGTGTAACTGGTAAGCAAATAATAACATCCCCCCACCCATGTGTGAGACTTGGTTGCATGCAACCCATCCTCCACCCACAGCTTTATATGCAAGTGCAAAAACAATGAAAAGAGGAAGAATAAAAGACCAACCGACAATTTTAAGTTGCTGGATTGTCAGCAGAAAAAGAGAGAAAAATCTCTTCACAAAAGGAGGTTTATGAAGATTGGGTGCTTTGGGTGATTTGTCCTCTGACACCCCTGCATGGGTTGACATCTCAACTCCCCCCAGTGCTGAACCCTTGTGGCTATGGCTTATCGGTCACTTTTCCAAATACTTTTGAGACTTTACAAATGGAGGACTTTGTAAAAAAGGCTTTATCTACTACTTTTAATGCAACATGTGTGTTAAGCCCTTCAATATAAAACTGAAAGTCTTCACTTCAAAAGGTAAAATAATGAAAATTGCTATAATGTCCAAATACTTATGGTGCCAACTATTTAGCAGCTGATGTATTTTAATAGTCATTTTAAAAATTGAAAATGCTTTCACATACACAGCAAAAAAGCTTAAGCAATTGCATTTAATTCCATAACTACCTGTAGCTTTACTTTCAAAATACTTCTGCAGCAAAGTGTTTATTAAGCAGATGTTTTGGGTATTTCCCATATAAGCCACTTTGGTTTCAGCTGCTGTTTTACTGTGAGTGAGAGTGGATATTTGTACTGAGTTTTTCCAGCCTATCTGTGACAGCATGACAAATTCCCAAAATTTGTATCAACATGGCGAGATGCACTTCAGGCTAAAAATCAATACCCGTTATAGACTGTTGCTCCCTTTTTAGCCTCAGTCTAGACCTGGAGTTATAAACATAATCTATTTAACTAGTATTGTAACATTGCGAGGTAATATGTGAGAAATACTCAAATATGCACAATATGTGTAAAAACAGTCCCCCCAAAATGGTTTCAATCCATAATGGTGGATATTATCTGAAAACACAAGCTCAGACTGACTGGTGTAATGGAGTGTGGGTGTATTCAATCAGCTCTTTCCAGTCTCACTGTGCTCTCTGGCTTTTCCATATCTAACACTCCCACCAGGACTGTGAGATGGGGCTTTTAAGCTGCTTAACTTTATGCTAGAACTATCGTTTTTCATGACATCTGCTTTTAGACAGTCAAGACCTGACCCTACGGCCTAGCAAAATATCTTTTTCTCACATATAAACAAAAGCTTCCGGTTAGCATTTCTTTTAATATAATTATGGAGTATTTCAATTGTTTATCATGCTTAGTCACAAGGTTCTTTTAGTTTATATATTAACATAAAATTATGACTGCCACATCATGATTGCTTTTCAAGGGATTATTTTACATGCATATCTCAGTTTTCCTTCCTGTGCTCATATTACTCAGCCCTTATTTATTTTTGTTTAAATACTCCTACAAACTCTAGAATTTAAATACGTTTGTGATTTGATTAACTTGATACTGTGTCATACAGAAATAAAGTGCCTTGCTTGAGAAAACATGAAAATCTAGTAAGACAATTAAGTGTTTTCATCCCCCCCCCCCAGAGTTTTAGAGTCAGGATACTGTGGAAGGTCCAGTTGGGCTGTGAAGATGTCATTTCCCTGCATTATCAGTAATTGCACTAATAGACTGTGCAGCAGGAAGTCCCTTCCTCCAGTACTTTGAGGTGCTAAATGCGTGCCTTCATCACGTGAAATGTGTTACATTCTGGAGCCTCTTAGTGATGAAACAAACGCTGTCGACATCTTAGAAACACACCGTACGATTTTGTCATTTCTGCTCTTTGCACACTGATGTTGCGGGTGATACACGCCAGGCTAGCGACCACACCTTACTTGTTCTCTGTGAACCTGCGGCCTGTCACTGACCACACTGGTTATTTTCGCTCTACGGCGTTTGCAAGTCCACCATAAAACAGCGGCTTACTCATTTGCATTAGGAAAACAGGATTCCGTTTGCATGTCCTCCGTGCCATAAATCCATTTTGTAGGCGGCTTAACGCCGCGCGCGCGCGACTTGACTACACCAGCCAAGCACGCACGCTCGCTCGCTCGCTCGCGCCCTCCGGCGCATGACTTCAGCGCGCTCGCGCGAGAGTGGAGAGCCCGGCGACGCGCGCGCGCTCTCTCCGACGCCGAAACCTCCATTTGTGAGCAAGCCGAACGATGCGAGCTCTCGTTCCTGTTGCCGCCGCCCAGTAACGAAAAAACGCCGAGAACCCAGAGAGTTCCCCCGTTCATCTGACAAACCCAGGACCGTACCGAAATTTCGAAGACAAACCTCAGAGAGACGGACACAAGCTCTCATTTCCGATTCGTTATCTTACACCGTTGCTCGTGGGATTTAATGCTCTAGCTGTAGTCGCCGAGAGAGTGAGTGAGTGAGTGAGAGAGAGAGAGAGAGAGAGACAGACAGCCTAGGAGAGGGACAGGGAAGAAGAGGTAGCCTTTCGAAGGGGGGAACACGGCTTGCTCGCTATTTCCGCCGCACCTTTTCACTGTTTTGGAGCAGACGAAGAGCCGAGGTTGGTCTAGTCATGGGATGTACACTGAGCGCCGAGGAGAGAGCGGCTTTGGACAGGAGCAAAGCGATCGAGAAGAACCTGAAGGAAGACGGAATCACTGCGGCCAAGGATGTGAAACTGCTCCTGCTAGGTAACGAAAGCACCGCTTCCCAGGGAGTGGACATGACCACCACATAGATCGGAGATGGGGAGATAAATAGATAGGCAGCCTAGAAAATTTTCATGTCTGATTTTTCATTTCTAAAGCAAAGAATCGTGCTGGATTTCCATGACAGCAGACAGTCTCATTCCCTTGTGTCTCTTGTGTCTGCAGGGGCTGGCGAGTCCGGGAAAAGCACCATCGTCAAACAGATGAAGTAAGTGCCTCGGTTTCTAAACGCGATTTCTTGATGAATGTGTAGTGAACACTCGGTCTCACACTTAGTGCCCGATGGCGAGTCCTCAGCTCCGCCATTTTTTTTATGTAGCTAAGGGGATGATGCTACAGGGTAGCTGTGCCATGATCCATTTTAACTCGAACGCCCGAGCGTTGCGGTTTTAATGACCGTGGACGTGCTGTTCACGGAAATGGTGCTGAAAGCCCGGTTCATTGACAGTGATCGTGCAGCCATCTTGATGGCGGTTTGGCCAGAATGTCTTCTTTCAATATGCTAATGAATGTTGGATGCCAATTAATTTTCCTTACCTATTCGCTCGCCCTGTTCTCGGGCTTCGGTGAAATGGTGCCAGTAAGCGGCGCCTTGTAGCGCTGCGACTTTCAGTGCGGCATTACAGATGCACGTCGCGTTTCTTTTTATTATCTTCCCTAATAAAACTGGATCTAGGTGTAACATCTGGCAGTTCCAGGACTCCGTGTGCGTCAGTGACCCCCTGTGATTTTTATTCAGCTCCATCATGGCGCATCAGTCCTCGACATAATGCTGCAGGCTCAGGCCCTGTCTCAGCGGGGTAGAATGAGCATGTTTTGGGTGTGGGGGGCTGTGGTGGTGGTGGTGGCGACAACACCCGAATCCGTTTCTTTAACCGTTTCTGTTTTCGAGCGGATATTTAAAAAAAAAAAAAAAAAAAAAGGAGAAACGGTTAAAGAAACACAAGCCGACCGTTAAATCAGAAACGCTGCGGAGACTTTGAGGTTATGCTATCGCATTTTTTTCCCCAATCTGTGTCCATCCATCCATTTCTCTCGTCTCCATCTCCATCTCACTCTGTCCATCTCTCCTGTCTCCATCACCCTCCCCACCCTCCCCACCTCAACGCTGTCAACACGTTTCAGCAGACTGCTGCTGCAATAAACTGGATTATGGGCTGGCAAAATGTATCACTGTCCATGTTTATGGGCTAAAGTAAAGCGTCTTTAGTAGGCTATTGTTGAAATACAAGGAATAAGACAACTCTAGTGTTTTTTTTTAATTTTTATTTTTTATTATCTGGATTGTCAAGGTTTGCAGTGATATCCCACACCGGGGGAAATAGCCTGTGGGCTTTTCCTCCTTTTTTTTTTTTTTTTTTTTTACATGTTTTTACATGGAGGGTCATTTAGGGGAGTTCACCTGATCATTTCTGTTGGTGTGTGGAAAAGGGCGGCTTTAGTGAATAGGCGAATTTCAGGCGCTTTGGCTGGTGGACAGCGCCCAGTAGCGCCTCGTCGTTTTCGCGCTCCTTCGGCTCTCTTCGGCTGTGTTCGGAATTGTGGGAAAGAACGAGAGGAGAGTAAATGTCCTCACCGCGGCGTGTCGAGCACGTTCATGGCGACAGGGAGGGGTTTCACTCCGAGACTGAGATTTTTAATAAGATTCTAATAAAAAATAATGTCTTTTAAAAAAATAACCAGGCATCTAACATGCAGCATAAGATCCAGGCATTCGTTGCGGATAATGAATAATAATGTTTTTTTATTTTGTAATAAAGTCAAAAACAAATTGGAACTCATTCTTTAAACATCACTGATCAAAACCAACATGGATGACAGAGAGAGAGATTAAGTGAATTAAAAAAAAAACCCCGTCATGTTAGGATTAAATGATGGATTTCTCATGTGGGTGAGTGTGTGTGCTTTAACAGTAAAAGAATGGACAAAATGGTTGTACAATACTGTATGGTTACTGCAATATAAGAGAAAATCTTTATGTTGTAAATATTGTGAGTATGTTGGTGCGGTGTCGGTGATTTGGGAAGTCTGTTGTTATTGGGGAAATTATTGTCTGGAACTCTATTTTAAATGCTGTAAGAAATTTCTGACTTTTTCATAAAAGGACCAGAAATGGTATAATAGTATTAAATGCTATATATACTTTTCTGATAAATTTCAGTGATCAGGTAAACTGCATTATATATATCGAAGGGAGGCTCGTGAGTGTGGCTGATGTGAAAATGACAGTGATGTGGAATGAGAATTGTAATGTAATATCTCTGAGGATATGCTGTCTAGGGCATGTGATTGAATGTGCAGTCAATTTCTGCATGCTAGTTTGGATGTTAAGTCCAACCCATGTGAGATGTTTTGGAGATAAAGTCAGAGAGGCCAGATTGAGGTGGTTTGGACATGTTCAGAGGAGAGAT
>JAQQZS010000037.1:17355462-17372413 GCA_030068045.1 Platyallabes tihoni
CCCCCCCCCCCCCCCCCCCCCCCCCCCCCCCCCCCCCCCCCCCCCCCCCCCCCCCCCCCCCCCCCCCCCCCGCGACAAGGGTAAAGTATAGTGAACACAAAACCCCCTGTACTTCAGTGTGTAGAGTTACTGTAGGTAGAATCCATGAATATAATATATAGAAACATAATGAGTCTGTGTACACATTTAATTAATCTTGGATTCTTGTCTATTTTTTTTCAGTAGGAAAGCATCCTTTAATCTTAAAGAAACCACTGTCAAAGATTAAACAACTCAAAATCTAAAATAGTGGTTGTACTTGCTCGTGCAGTGTCGCAAAGCATTGTTAGCTTAAATGCAGATGCCTGCCACTTGTGTGACAGCTGGGCAGACCGAGGCTTTTGGGATAATTACATTGGCTTTGGAGGTCAATAGCATGACAGTCCTGGGCATATGTTATGTGAAAGCACTTCTACTTGAAGCCTATTCTTAAATAAAAGGCATTGAGGACAGAAAGCCTGCATTGAAAACCTTTGGTGTTCCTCTATAATAAAATGGGCTTAGTATTGTAACCCGGTTATCTGGCAACAGCCATGGCCCTGTATGCTAATGATTTTGGGTGGTAAAATTTGTCCAAGTGCCTGGTATATTGTCAGCAAGATATAGGTTAGGTTATGGCTCTGTCTTTAAAGCTAAAATTAGTCTGGGTAATGTTTGTACTGGAATGACCTTCAAGTTAACTGCTCAAATACTAGAGCACACAAGTAATTATAACAATCTTTATTGGTCATTGTGCTTTTTTTTGATGGTCCATGCCATAAGGAGTTGTGTACAGTTTTATAATCCATTGCGAACATGTATTGCAATACTTTGTTTTTATACAGAGTGCTGGTTAATAACTGTAACACTACCTTGGTTGTATATTGAAATGATTATCTTAATATTTTGAGCAAAGTTATGGCTTAATATTTATTTAGCTTCCCTGTCCTTGATTTAGGTGACTCTGTTGACTGACTAACTCATATGCTAACTGCAGGTAACCTGATTAGCTGCTAGATCTCAATAGCACATTATAATAACATACTGTTGTCTAGTTTCTGTTCTGCTTTCTTATTTTATGTTTTTGATTACACAAAGTGTTCTCAATTCTCAGTAACTGTCACCTGTTACAAATAACATTAATTAGATGCTCGATTTTAGACTCCACAATATTTTCTGTTAAGAAGGATAATTATGACTGTGGGATTGAGGAATGACTCAAGAATGTCTAGAGTGATGTGGGGAAATGGTGATTTGTCTGAGGCATAGTAATTTCTCATTTCCCCTATCGCAGTTTCTTCAGCGAAATCTGTGAACGGTGAACAAACAGAAAATGCCTGCACATGTGAAGGCTGTTTATATTTACGCAGATGGTCATCGTAGATGGTTACCTTTACTCTTTCTGTTTCTCCTCTATGAGGAAGTGTTTTTTTTCCCAGAAGTCAGCATGTCAGTAACCGCAACCATGATAACAGAGCAAGCAGCACAGTAGCATGTTGCTGCAGTAAGTGCACTTCAGTGACTGGTTTCTGTGTCTGATCATGGGTGTGTGAGAGGAGAAGAAATTGTGAGTCATTGTGCAGAAACAGAGAAGGAAGCAGTTGCCTCATGAAACATCCAGTTGTTGTGAAAGACTGGAGTGCTGTCCAAAAAATAGCTTTAGTGAACGGTAGCATGTTATGTCTTTTTGTTTCACTCCTTTTTTCCACCCAACCTCTAATTCAGGGGGTTTCATGTACACTCCAGTTGACATAATTGGAATAAATTAATCTGAGGAAGAACAAATGCCTCTGATGTGTTTGGGTCTCAGAGCCTTGTTGCGATATCCGCAAACAGACCTTTTCTCGCATGACATTCATTCCCTCTTTCTCTCTCTTTGCCCTCACTCTGGAATGTGGATTAACACCACTAACTCACTGCTGACTGAACTTTTTAGAACACATACGCATGATGGTTTGCATTTGTTTGTCTGTTATGTACAGCATGTTGGGGGGGGGGGGGGTTCTCATTCACTAATATAGCTACAAAGAGGTGTGTGTTTATGTGCGTGTACACGTGTGCGTGTATGTATTGTCAGATCTACCTGGTCTTTTGCATTTACTTTGCATAAACAACAGTTTCACCCAGGGATGCAAAACATGTACAGTTATGGTGCTTCCTCAACAGTGGAGTGATGTGTGATTAATATAGATAAACGAGGATATTTACATAGCTGTGCCAGCAGTAAAAAATAGCTTCCATGGTCTGTGGAAATATTTTAATAAGTAAAAAAAATAATAATTCAAGCAGATTATAAAAGCTTGAAGTGGGAAATTTTCTGCTGCTGCTTTGTAGAATCGTAGCTATTAATGTCTTGTTGTACGTTATTTATTGATCTCTATAGCTGTGCAATTAAGTCTTGTGGTGGTCAATTCAATGAATTGATTCACATTTTTAAAATTATTTAGGTAATCTTGCAAATGTTAAACAGTCTAAAATGGACAAGTTTCCTAAAATATACTATAGCTTTTGAAGAAAATACAACCTGCTTTCATCCTCCACAAATACTTGTGTTTTGCGAGAGTATGACTTCTTCTTTTGAGTTTTTGAGTAATTGGTGCAATACCACCACCTAGTGGACTGGACATTAGAGCGGAAGAATGTTGTGAGAGAGAATTATCGCATTATATGTATGAGGCCCGACATTTAAACAATCGACAGCACAGGTTACACAGCATTTTAATATTTTAAAACCTGAAGGAAATATAGCTGCTCAAGCCAACAATAAATATTAGTGCACTACCACAACACCCAACATGAAATCAAATTGATTTGACAACCTAGCTATGATTCACAGCTCTAGTAATCACCCATGATTACAATTAGTATATAAATTCATCCTTATATACTCGTTCCTCAAATCAAATTGGATTCCTTGTCAGTCATGGGCTGTGAGTTAATTTGCGAGGAAAATGTTCCTTGGCCTTCTCACTCTTTTAGATGAAGGGTCCATTTACCATGTGCTTTCTCTCTGTTGGTCCACATTCTTTTGGCAATACAAGGCTCCTTTGTTTTATTGAAGTGTTTGTGTTAGGCGGTATAAGCAGATCTCAAACCAATCCCACACAAAGTGCTTTCTTTATTGTGGAGGGCGTCTGTCCATCGCTCCTGCTCTGATTTACGTACATCTGCAATATGTGACGTGTGTGTTGTCTGATCAACCTTGAGACAAATTGATCTTTTTTTGAGAGCTGTGGAAATTCGTCTTTATATAAAGTGATTTTTGGTTTATAAGCTTCTTCGAGAGTGTCAAAATAGCCCAAGATAATGTAAGTACACCCTTTGTAGTGCTCGTGTGCCACACAGTGAAGTGTAAATAACAGGTTTGCATGTGGGTGTTGACGGCACCTGTTAGCTGGTGTTATATGTGTGCTGCTGTAGATGTGCTGCATGGGGGAGTTTGAAGGGTGTTAATTGCAGCCAGTTGTGATTGTGTTTTGCTACGTGTGTGTCGGTTACATTTACCTGGAGAGCATGTGTGTGGTGGTAATTTAGACCTTGTGTCAGCTGGCTCCCAGTGGCTCTTAACCCCAGGGAAGCTTGCCTGTGTACACATACAGTACACACACACACACACACACAGTAAATTATGCATAATTAAACTAAATTTACTCAGGCTACTTAACATTATATTAAAATAGATATGCACGCATCCTGGGTATTAGACTGACTCAAGCTAAGACTAATCAAAGCGTAATTACTTGACTAAAAACTTGCCTACTCTAAGCCATTGTTCTGTTTGGAAACCACAAAGATGGCCAAGATGGAGCATTTCTGCTTTCTGCCTCTTCACTTCTTTATTTTTGCATGTTAAAAACCAGTCCGCTCCACGAAGGGTGTTTTCACATTTGATTGTGTTCAGTTCAGCCCTCAAAGTTAACTCGGAGTGATAAGTCAGCATTTTTTTGGACATGTGAACTCTAAACTCCGTCCCCTCTGAAATCATCCAAACTGAGACCACTTTGGACAGTGGTCTCACTATGGTTCACTAAAAGTCTGTGTTGTAGGTTGTTTAACATGTGCTTCAGCTTTTGCCACTGTAAGCAAATAGACAGAACCCTGGCCTCTGGCCCATAATGCAAATCAGTAAAGGTGTGTTGAACGGAAAGAGGACAGAGTACCTTTTTTGTTGGTCTACTTTTTTTATCCGCAATAAGAGGACTGAGTTTGGTTCAGTTTAAAAATGTTTATAAGACCAGTAAAAGTAATCGTGAATGCCCCAGCAGAAGAAAAGGGTGTGCACTTTACAGGAAATGGCGGACAGTAGATGAATAAAAGTAGGCAGTACCTGCTGCTCAAGCAGCTTGCTCAGGCCTTTGGATAGTGCTGAGGGTGTGCCATCTCGGCCCATTTATCTTCTTTCCTACTTGCACTGTATATCCAATCTCTGCTTCCAGCTTTACTACCCCCAGGCTCTTACTCTGTTGTCATGGAAATGAGAGTGGCTGCTGTATAGCTGGGGGATGACATGCATGCAAAATGTGTATGGGGGAGCAGTAGAGGTGGTCTAATGTCAATAATGGATGATTTATACTTCCTTGTGAAAAAGCTAATAAAGCATTTAGTAGCTGGGAAATGCAGTTTGTGGGTTGTAGAGGATGTGACTGACCAGCAGTGAGTTAGCTAGTAAAGATATTCAATGAAATACGTTACCAAAAGAGAGGTGTTAGTTTGATTCTTTTTAATTATTTTTTTAACTTATGCTCTCCATTGTATTCTGATTGTAACTGCCAGTTATTTGGAGGAACTTTTCAACACAGTGGAACAGTTCCTCTTTTATTTAGGGGCAACTTGTGAAAATTTAATTGCATGTTAAGTAATAAAAATATTCTGGGTAATTATCCAAATCAAAGCATAACCAGGGTTAAGTGTTTAAAGTGGACTTGGCGGTTTGGATGTGCCACAAGCTGAACATGACTGGATAAGAACGATACAAGTAATAATTTGCAATAGAAATGCAATATTACTCTTAAAGTAGACTCACCCATTTGATCAGATTGTATATCTCGTGCCTCACATAGGGGTGTCATGCGGCGGTCATAGCTGCTAACCTCATGAAACATGTGTTATTGAGCAACATGGTGTGAAATTAACTGTCTTGATGGCAGAAATACCATGTGAGCAACTTCTGATCAGGACACGTGCTGCCACTCAGGTTTGTTTACTATCCAGTATGTGATATCTGGCACATTGGACAGCACTTCCTTTCTAAGGAATTAGGGAGATTTTTAAGCAAACAATACACAGCAATGTGGTAAGACCAATGAAGGAGTGAAGGACAGCTCCTGATTAAATAGTAATTTCATGCTTTTGTTGCAGGTTACCAGTCTTGTGACAGCCCTGTAGGTCAGTGTAAGGAAAGGATGAAATCCCATTTTTGGATTGAGAGTGGGGTAGGGAGGGGGCAGAAAGTACAGTGAGGAGTAAGTCACAGGAACTGGCAGCAGCATATAGGCTTGCAGTATTTCACCATTACATAACTGGTATCCATTCCATCAGTGCAGACCTCATCTTTCCTTTTAACGAAGAAAAAACTGGCTGTAGCACATGGGTCTGTTTAATCAACTGATTTCTACATAGCTTAATACAGTATATTCTTCCTAAATTCGTGTTTGTGGATGTGAGGGCTTAGCTTTATCGTCACACAGTGATTCCCTTATTAGCAAGTTGATCACAGTCCTACAGTCGATATGTAGATTAAAACGAGCTTTTATAGACAAGGGCAGTGCACACTGTCCATTTTAGGGTCTGTTTAACACCACACCCAGTCTAACACAGGATTATAGAAAGAAGGGGAGATGAAATACTGCAGTGTGCTGATGGGGCAGTACAGTATATCCAGCAAATTGCACACGTTCCAGCATTGCAGCATAAAAATTATATATTTTTCACACAGTGTACTATTTATATACAATATAATTTACACATATGAGTAAGGATACAGTGTTTGTATAGTGTTTAAATTGAAATGGATATACATAACCACACTGTGGGCAGATTTATAGCGTTTCCCCATAAGGGCTGTATAACTAGCTTGCCCGCTCTCCTGCCTCATGGTGTTAACACTCAGCGGTCTGTTTAACATCATTTTTTTTCTCTCACACAGGATGAGGGGATGTGAGGGGGGGGGAAATGAGTAAAACGCACGCTGGTGTAAATCTTTCATCATGACTTATTGTTCATATCCATACTTAGTGGCTGCTCTATTAACACAGCGTTTGATGTTTCAGCTCGTATGTTGTAAACATAAATAAAGTCCATCAAAAGGAATTCACAAAGTAAACCAGACAGGATTTATTCATATTCTTAAGTTATTCATCAAACCAGCTACCTGACCTCTGTACCACACATCATCAATGTTCTTTTTTTAATTTCATATACGAACTGGCTTTTTCATATAAGATGTGCTGTTAATCAAAGCAGTGTATTTTGATTTGATAACAATACAGTTGTGGACACTGGGCTGATGAAATGCATGATGGGAATATTTTCTCAGAGACCCAGATTGAGACAGTTATAAATAGAAGCACTGCCCTTATGTTCGTGTGGAGCAGAAGACAAGATAAGTAGCTGTGTCTTGTGGGAGTGATGACAGGAGTGCTGCTCAAACAGCCACTCAGGACAAAGGGGGTTCTTACCAATGGCACATACCAATAGGAGAGAGAGAGAGAGAGAGAGCGGGGAGAGAGAGAGAGAGAGTGTGGGTGATATGTTTCTTCCATAGACTACATATCTGTCAAGCATCACTTTTTGAATTACCTCATGCACATGCTTAATAAAGTGTTTCTATTTGGAAATGGTTTATGTAAAATTGTCCTCCTCTTATATGAAACTATTTTTCGAAAAAAAAAAAAAAATGTATGTAGTTCTGTTGCTGTTGTTGTTGCTAGGTGTCCACACGGATAGGCTGGAATACGTGGATCACTTGGTTTGAGGTTCAAGCCCTTTGTCTCTCAGTGGTGTGTGGGAATGAGAGTATACGTATGTGTGACTCCAAGAGTGTGTGTCGGCATGTGCTGGCACAGACTGCAGGTCACATAGCACTGTGTGTCACTGAAATAACCATACATGTGTTTCTATAATAACTGTCAGCAGGACATCTCTCTGGTCAGCTTCTTTTCCCTGCAGGGGAGATAGATAGGTTCGGGATGAAGAATATGAAAGTCTTCAGGATTGAACAGGACAGGCTCTTTAAATTATCAGAGAGAAATAAAATTTATCTTGCACTCTTCCAATCTCTCTCTCTCTCTCTCTCCTTTTTTAAAGATCTGCTCTGTAATAAGCTCCTTTGAACTGGAGGTAGCGCTAATGATGTCTCTCATCCACCCACATGTCACTGTATTGAGGTGGCACTTCCTCTGCTCTCCCTTTAAAGAGAGAGAGAGCAAGAGTGATAGAGAGAAGATAAGTGCTCGCGTTTCACCAAATCCCTATGGTCCCATAAGAGCTCCTGTGGGCTTTGGGTGTGAAACTTGTGGGCCGATGAATGAGCCTAGCTCACTTGGCTATCTGCATTTGCACAATTAATTTTTCTGTGAATCATGATCATGATATTTGTTCTCTGGAAATGTAGAATAGGTCTGAATGATCATAGCACAGCATATATATGAATAAACAAACTTTGAATGTTGTTTAATGCTAACTGAGTGAATGAGTTTGCGAATCACAGGATGGTGAGACAAGAATGCATGTGACCTCTGATGGGTGTTGCTGTAATATAAATTTCAGTTCCTTTTGCTTTTATTTTGATGTGCTGTACTACTTATTAAATTACTGGGTCAATATTTACAATATTAAATAACAAGCACAGTCAATGCAGTACAGACTAGATCTCGCATGTTGTCTGGGTCCATTGATTATTATTTTTAAATATATTATTTCCGGTATTGCAAAAAAAAAAAATCTTTTGGGAGTGAACTTATTTTAGCATAATTTTTGTTTAGCCAATTTTTGCGACACAAACAATTTTTGAAGGGTAGACGTCCAGTATGTATATACCTCCCACTTCAGTTTTTGCTTCTCTGTCCTGTAAATGTGATGCCGCTTTATATGGCAGATGCCATAAAAAAAACACTTATGTTAGGATGAATGGGATTTTATATAATGTATCTCCAATCCATTTTTTGTCTTTGTTGTTTTTTTTTGTTTTTCGTTGCTTCCTTATGGATGGTGATTCAGATATTTAGTTAGCACCCAGCTTTGTCTGTGTAGAAGGTAAGTGGTGCGGAGGAAAGAAGTCCCAGCATAGAGAAAACATGTACAGGCTTGATTGAGTGCCCCAAGATTAATTTGGGGAAGAAGGAGCCGAAAGCAGCCACAGACAGCTTTCAAACTGTTCTAAAATGGAGGACATTTCTTTGTCACCAGTCTTTTCATACCACTTTGGTCACGTCAATTGAGCAGGAAGTACATTTCAAGAGTGAGCGTGACTTTAGGCTCAGTCTTGTTCAGCTTATGTAGTAAAAGTTTGCATGTTGTGTTTGTGCTTACTACTAGAAATGGCAATAACCGTAGGATCTATTTCTATTTCAGCTGGAGAAATTTTAAGGAAATTTCTACTGACAGTTAGGAGACACTTGACCAGATGTCTGTTTTAATTTCATCCAATGATTTAATGATGTCCACTAGATTAGTGACTTTCTGATTTGAAAACTTCTTCGATAAAAGACAATAACAGGCTAAATATCCTAAAATCACATGACATTACCTATAATGGACATATTAGGGTCCTTCCTCTCTCCACGACTCTAAGCAGTGCATTTCTCCAGGCTCGGACTCATGTAGAGAGAATAAGGGCCTGAATGTCAACTGTAAACAAATGATCGTGTTCTCAGGAAGTAGGACTGTAAATATAGAGGGAGTGTGTTGTGGCCCTCATGGGGAGCTCCCACACACAATTGCATAGTCATAAAAACGTGCATGGTGTGTCCTCCAGCAGTAGCTGAGTGACTAAATATGTGAGAGGACAGGCTCGGAAACAAACCCGTTGGTGAAGCTTTTCTTTCGGTCTCGTATTTAAAACTGATCGATTTTTCTCCACTCTTCTCATAGGACTGGAAAACCAGTGGCTTTATTTATATTGTGACATTCAAAAAGCCGTAAACATGCATTATTTTTATCTCCTGAATAATAGACGAGCTACCTGAGAAAGCTAGCACTGCCGCGCTCAGTGAGTTCACACCAGAGAAATGGAGACGCTGGCAGCTGAAACTCATGCCGCCATCTTGGCTCTGAGCTTTTCTCTGCTGCCTTGTTTGATGGCTCGGCCAGAATACAGTATATTACGTTTGGGTGATTAAATTACAATGTACGAATGGGAATGTAACTATATACGCTCACTGGTCACTTCATTAGGTGCACCATGACCCCATGTTACCTTCAGAACTGCCTTAATTCTTCATGGCACAGATTCAACAAGGTGCTGCATTTAATTGGTACTAAAAGTCCCAAAGTGAACCAAGAAAATATCCCTCGCATCATTACACCACCTCCACCAATGTGAATTGTTGATACAAGGCAAGATGAATCCATGCCCTCACGTTTTTTAAACCAAATTCTGGCACTTCTATCTAATTGTCACTCTTTTTTTTTTTAAAATCAGACCAGGCAAAGTATTTCCAGTCCTCTGAGTTTCCTGTTCTCAGCTGACAGAAGTAGGACCCGGTGTAGCTCTCTTCTGCTACAGCTCCTCTGCTTCAAGGTTCATCGGGTTCTATCAGCTTGAATCATTCTGGCCATTCTTCTCTGGCCTCTGGCATTAACGAGGCGTTTTCGCTCAGAGACCTGCCGTGCTTACTGGCTGTTTTTTTAATTTTTTTCTTTTTTTCTTTTTTCTTTTTCAGATGCTAGAGATCTGTGAAAATCCCACCAGATCAGCAGTTTCGGAAATACCGAGATCAGAACACAAGCCATCATCAATTTCATGGTCTTTTTTTTTTTTTTTTCTAAAATCAAAGGGCTTCACAAAATTATGTTGTCCAAAAGGTCAAAACTATTTAAGCCTGTATTTCCCTGAAACATGATGTGAGACATGGAAAGCTACATTTTGTGATCTGAATGTCAAACTTAGCATTGTATAGTACAGCATGGGAACTACAAGATTCTCACTGATTTCTCATTTCTAAGTCCTACAGTTCACACACTTGTTCATCCTAGTAGATGGAAGACTCCTACTGGAGACTTATTGTATTGTTCTTCTTAATAGTGTGAGTGATTTAGTAATGTTATGATTGTCTACTTCTCTAACACATTTGCATGTGTGTGAAGTCCCGGGAATTGTTTAGCAACCAAATACACAGCCGCTGTGTGCAGCCACATCGATGTGCTCACCGTGCTCCTTGGAACCTGCTTTTGTCTTTTCCATGAAAGTCAGCCAGTGTGTCATGGATGTGTGGCATTAAGTGCTTTTGTCCTTTTTCCGACAGCGATCAGTGAAGTAGAGATAGAATCTTGGCATTTTTACAGCAAGTCAGAGCTTAAAGCAGAGAATGCCAATTATTGTGCCTGACGATCTCTAAAAATCATTTCAAATGATTTTTACACACAGTTAAATCAAATAAAGTAATGATCTTGCAGCTGTTTAAGTCCATCGGTCACTGAGAGAATCACAAATCATCCTTCACTCAACGATTCCCTTCGAGCGGTACATCTTCTACTTACTGCCTACTTTCGATAACAAAGCCTAGTAACAAAGCCTCTGGTACACTTTTCTGGATACCCCAGGTGGTTTAGACGAGGGGTAAGAAATCCTCTTCATTATAGACAGATAAAATTATTATTGGATAATGGAACAATATTTAAATCAGACAGCAAGCGAGAGAAGAAGAGCATGAGGGAGAACACACTTACTTCAGTTGTGTTCATGTTAAGTTTCCAGAGTGATGTTTCCTGAATGCTGTAAATGTAAACAGCTTTCTAAACAAACACGCCTTGACCTTGGTGACTTGCTCAGAGGTCACACAAGAGTGAGACATGCTCTGAGCCTCATAATAGCTTTTCTTTTGTTTTAGTGGCAATGTTTTTTGGATATTGTCTCAACAGCAAAAAGTTGTCTCTAAACCTTGCCTTGGATCATTGGATTGCTTCACAGTACACACATGCATGAACACACACACTGACTCAGGAAGAATTTTTGGACTTGTAAAAGGTTAATGCATTAGGTTTCCTTTTTTTAGTGAACACCAATTTTGTCCCATTAGCACAAACCAACGCTCTACCTTGTCTTTGGTCTGGAATTCCAATTTTTCATTATTAAGTTAAATTCTGGCGTGTAGCGGTGAACATGAGCAGCACGAGCTAATATAAATGTAATGCATGCCTGTCTTCTCGTGGTGTCATTTTAATAAAACGTATCATATTTTCATTTCGCCAATGAGCAACCCGCTCAGATAAAAGGTAAAACTAGCTTTAATATTCAGGAGGAATATAAGAATCCCATTAGCACTACAGAGAGATGGAGTGCCAACACAAATAACCTCCACTTTGAACAGCTGAGAGTGGGAGTGTAATTGTAGTGACTTTTTTCATTCAGTGAAAGCTAAAAGTGAACTAACATGACATGTCTGTTCGCATTAAGCAGGAGTTATTCAAGCTGCAGTGTTGCATAAACAGAGTGATGCACTGGTCTTACGTTTCCAGAGGTCTCAGTGTGTCTATGATGAAGATTCTGTCATCATACGCAAGAAATCAGACCTCCATTAAGGACGTTTGTGTCCTGGGTTGACATGCCAGATCTGTGTTGTCAGTCATCGCAATATTTAGTCATGCTATAAAATGTGCCGGTGGAGTAGATTTGAGAACATAATCAATTTATGACGCATTTTTGAAAAGATAATGTATAAATTGTGATAGGTTTGTTTATGCACACCAAGCCTAATTTTACTGCAAAAAAGTTTTTATTTTATTTTATATTTTTATCCTCATTTTCATATATTTGTACTTAGTACAGACTCTCAGTTGTCTCAGATTTTGCATGACATGGCAACCAGGCAATATTAAGCATTTCTGTGTGGGTCTTGCTTCTAAAATGTCTACTTTCTCTAATGTGTTTGTGTGTGTATGTGTTTGTGCAGGATTATCCATGAGGATGGATTCTCTGGAGATGATGTGAAGCAGTATAAGCCTGTGGTGTATAGCAACACCATCCAGTCCTTGGCTGCCATTGTCCGTGCCATGGACACCCTCGGCCTGGAGTATGGGGACAAGGAGCGCAAAGTGAGTGTCCTAAAGTGAATGCTTCCACACACACACACACACACACATGCACAGACATTTGTGTATAATTATGTGTATAATGCCTGGTCGAAAAAATAATAAGTTGCACACAATAAGATTTCATCCACTCACCTTTAGCTTTGATTACAGAACCCAGTGCGGTGGCCAGTGTGAAAATGGTTCCTCAACCACTGAATAACATTGCTGAGCCTAGACCTGAGCCCAGATCATAACACTGCCTCCAGACGTTTGTACAGTGTGCACTATACATGATGGGTGCATCGCTTCAAATGCTTCCCTTCTTAGCACTGTCCTTCCAGGTTTTGCTAATGTGATGAAGGGTTCTCATTCCAGTCGCAGGCATTTGGCATCTCCTTAGCTTTTTGTTCTTTATTTGATGCAGCCCAGTAATTCGACCCTTCAGAATCTTTTTCTTGGCATTTTGTGCGCGTGAGAGTGCGCGCGAGAAGTACCAGTCAAAAGTTTGGATACAAGTGTATTTGTTTTCTACATTCTAGAACAATACTGCATTTTTTTTCAAAATTAGGTAATTAAGTAACAACAAAAACAGTTGTCATTTTAAGACGCAATGGTCAGCTGTTCTTTAATAGTTCTTACAAGAACAGTACTGTTAAGTGCACAAATTTGCATAACCCATGAAGCACCATGATGAAACTGGCTCTCATGAAGTCAGAAATCACCAGTTAACTACTCAGTTTAGATCATTTACGAAGGCTTTGCAGAGCATCTTTACATCAGACACATCTCAATGTCAGTTGTTCAAAGAGTATTACGGTTTGTGGATTCATTCAGCATTGTTTTACAATGTAGAAAGAAATAAAACTCGAGAAAGACCATGGAATTATACGGTGTGTCCAAACTTATGATCTATATATACACAGTCCATTCAAAAGTATTTGTACCCCCTTCACTTTTCAATTTTATGTTGCAGCCTGAAACTAAATTGTTGTTTAAATTTATTTATTTCCATTTTAATCTACACTCAGTACTCCAAAATAACCAAGTAAAAACAGGATTTTAGAAAAATCTATGGTCACTCTGACTGAGCTGCACAGAGATCCTGTTTTTGGAAAACGTTGTAGAAGGACAACCAACACTGCAGCCCCCCACTAATCTGGGATCTACTGTATGGCAGAGTGGATAGACGGAGACTTGTCTTCAGTGCAAAACACATAAAGCCTTCTTGGAGCTTGCAAAAAAGCACCAGAAAGACTCTCGGAAAGTGTTGAACTCTGGTCTAACCAAACCAAGATTGAACTGTTTAGCCGCAATTCTAAGTGTTGTATCTGGAGGAAACAAGGCACTGCTCATCACCTGCCAAATCAAATCCCATCCCAACAGTGAAGCATGATGGTGGCAGCATCATTCTGTACAAGGTGTTTTTCTGTAGCAGGGACTGAGAGATTGGTCAGGGATGGAGCAAAATACAGAGATGTACTCAAGGAAACCCTGTTCCACAGCGCTCAGAATCTCCGACTCTACAACGAGAACAATGAGAATGATCTTAAGCACACAGGAGAGGCTTAGAGACTGTGAATGTCCTAGAGTGGTCTAGCTAGAGACCTGACTTGAATCCCACTGAACAACTCTGATGAGAGCTGAAAATGGCTGTTTACCAACGGTCCTCATCTAACCTGACTGAGCTTGAGAGGATTTGCAATGAAGAATGGCAGAAAATCTCTCAATCCAGATGTGCAAAGCTTGACGCAATGTAGGCAAAAAGACTGCTGCCAAAGGTTCTTCAGCAAAGTGCTGAGTGTATACGAAAGGGAAAAATTATTTAAGCAACTGTTGCATCAGGCTGAAACATAACTAAATTGAAAAAAAGTGAAGGGTGTGTATGTGTGTGTGTGTGTGTGTGTGTGTGTGTGTGTGTGTGTATATAATGTTTGTGTATAAAATGTTTATGGACACGAAGGGCAACACCAACTCAAATAACCTTGTTGCAACCGAGGTAATGTAACTTTTATTTGTCAAATCAGTTCTTTGTATTCCTTTATTTATTAACTTCCTTTATTTTCGCTGTCCTTAGCAGTTACTCAGAAGCTTTTCAGTAGAATCAAAGAATGTTTGATTGCATTGTAACGTTTAGATAATAGAGAGAGATGAAGAATCCATTTGTGGACTGAAGACACTTCAAACCATGCTGTCACCAAGTCATGCGCACTCCTTCCATCTCACCCTAAACGCCTTCCAAAAGTTAACACCTCTGTCTTCTGTTAATATATTTACCTTACTTCTGAAGTCAGTTCTGAATGTCTATAATTTTTATCTCTAAAATGAGAAGTGCTAGGAATGACAATGTTCAGACATATCCTGTCTCTCCCAGAAGGAATGAATCGCAGAAGACCTGCTTAGTTAACATGTAGCGCACTGCTCAGGGAATATGACATGATTTGATGCATTGTAATGCACTTATACAAGCGGTATAGTGCCGTTTGGGATTCAGCCTAAATATAGATTAAATGAGGACAAGGCTAGCCTACACTGGCCTACAATATGCTACAGTACCACGCTGGCAATGTGCCTGCATGCTCTCTCAACTTCAGACAGTCTTGTAGTGAGCTGAGAATGTATTTATTCTATTGTATTTATTTTATTTATTATATTTTAAATTCATCTTGACAGTTCCTTTTCACTGACTAAATTCAGCTGAAAGTTAATAATTTTTAGTCAACTCTCACATATTAAAACATGTGAGTTATTCATATAATATGAAAATTTGTGATGTTTACCCATGAGCACGTCATTTAAGACCCATTGACAGTTATATTCAGGAAAATCTAAGAGACATACGTTTGTTTTCACATATTTTATAACAGGTCAGCTTTCTTATCTTCATGGTCAGCTCTTTTTTTTTTTTTTTTCTTCTCTAAAAACAAAATTAATTGCCGACGCCCATGGAGCAAATTAAGATAATATTTTCTAACAAAACTCTATCAAAGCCATGCTATTACAAAAATCCGATTCAAGAGTTCAGCAGCTCTGTGTTATAACAATCTAACACAGAGCAAAACCTTTTACATTCTTTTTTTTTTGCGCTCGTGATTCATATAACGTGCGCACATACAATTTTTGAAGATAACTGTTGGAACATTTCTACTGTAAATACATAATAACAGTTTCTTAACTCTATCAGAAGATGGGAGTGAAATGAGAGTGTAGTGTTCTTGTTTATAGGCCACACCAGGCTATGCTTTTGGCTCTGCCATGCAGTACCTCTGTAATGCGCTCGTTTCCAACACAACATGGTGACTCCTGTGTGAGGAGATTCTTTAACAACTCACCACATGTTTCCCGTCACAAATAACAAAAACGTTATAACCAACCAATCTTATAAATGCTATAAATGAACATTTATAAATAAACAATTTGACTTTTTATTTAATTAATTTATTTTTTGGAAGAACCCTACAGGTCCATGTTAATTTTCAGAGAGTTAATTTTTATAATTGGTGACCTTTAGGAAATCATGACTATAAAATTCTCAATCTGCCTGTTTGTCATCAAACTCCTGTACTAATTTGTACAATTTGTAAAAACTAGTTCTCTGTTAATGTATAATATGATGAACAGCATCATGGTGGCTAATTTTTCTTTTTCTTATTGTCGTATGGTGGGAAGTGTATAACTGGTAGACAAAATGACAAACAGGATGACACTCCATGATTATCTAGCTGAATGCGGAGGTGTAAAGCAATCACACCCTATATACACTGTCTGCTGACTTAACGCCTAGTCCCCATTAGGAAGGTCAAAGGTCCCGAGCCAGGCTGTGGCACATTGTCTCCAACATTGATTAAACCGGTCACTGGCAGGACACTTAATCCCATAATTCCATTCTTGGAGAAGTATGCTGCTATTTGAGTGTAGTGGCAAAGCCCTTGTCTGACCTGTGCAGGATAGCAGCAATTTATTTTAATCGAAAGAGGTATCTAAAATTTCTTGCGGTTATTGATCAGACATATTTTCTCTCAGGAAAGACTAAAAGTAGAGATTCTTTAATTCCGGATTATTTTACCATGTTACAGCAGAGCTATGTGAATTAACACAGCCATGAGCAACTGAAAATCTCTTCGCACCATTGTTATCAAAGTAGAACGAATGTCATAAAATTGTAGCCACATAGTTCCTCTTGTGTGACACGGCATAATCCTGGCTCATTGAAACAAAAGTGAACAATACATTTCTATCAGCTGGAGATTGCTGGTTTGTGTGCATTGCTAATTCAGACAAATTTAGCCGTCCAGACTAAAGAGGACAAACACAAATGGACACGGAAAGAACAGTTGAAACTCAGCTCTATCTGAGCTCAGGATCAAAACCGATCCGAGACCCCTGACCTACCCGCATGCACAGCCGTGATCGCTGTTGAAGAATAACTTGTTCATTCACCTTCAATAACACTTTACCATGAATAAGTTTGTGATTAAGAATGTTGACTATCCACAGTGGCTGGTGAGCTGCAGTGTTCATTTCACGCCCTGCATTTAATTCTGTATTCAATTCAATTCAAGTTTATTTATATAGCACTGTTAACAATGGTCATTGTCTCAAAGCAGCTTCACAAAAATGAAATAATATTTTAGAAAAGAAAATAATTGGAAGTGTGTATGTGTGAGAAAATGTGCCTAGATAATAATGAGATGAAAGAATGATG